>JAJIYU010000656.1:0-45904 GCA_030144865.1 Tinospora cordifolia
AAATGGGTTTATAGGTTGAGACTTTCATCATTTGGATGAGTTATTCAAAATTTAAGCTTAGATAGGTTAGTCTTGACAATTTGACCCGCCACTTTGCTTCATGTACTTCAATCATCGGTTCTACATTAATAGCCCTACTTCAAATCTGTCTTCGTCCTCTTTCTCTTCTTTCTCAATTCCTTCCTCTCTTTTTTTTAAATTTTTTTCAACAAAAAAAGGAAAGAGAAAAAAAAAAGATGAGGAAGGGAAGATTTAGATTCATGATGTTTTAGAAAATTAATAAAAATTATTATTGATGAAGGTACAAGTAGTGTTAGAAGTCTAATAGTCAAAAAATTAAAGAACTAATAACAGTAAAATATAATACTAATAAGAAAATATGATAAATTAGAACCAATAACAAAAGTTTATGAAATGACAATATCCTAATACATAATTTGACCCATTCACACGTGCTTGAAGACAACGAAATCTGTCTCTCAGAATACAATAGTTTTTAAATCAAATCACAACACTTTGATTTGATTTTTGACAAATTGAAATTTTACGATTTTTATGAAATTTTTCGATTTTCTAAAAAATACACATCTTTACTATCAATAAAACTTTTATTTATAAAATATAAAAGGTGTAATCTGAAAAGTCATCATTTTCCAGACAACCACCAATTATTAACAATTAAAAACTGTCCAAAAAGTTGTCTTAAGACAGTTAATAGAAGTTAATTTCAGTTGGAAATCAAATAAAAAAAATTGTCTTTGATTCTTTTATAATTATATTTTTAATTATCCATAGGTCTTGGGCCCACTATCCCTTTTTTTTCTTCAAGCCAAGGAAACCTCTTATTAGTTTTCTTTTATTTTCAATATAATTTTTTAATTTTTTTTCTATATAGAACTATTCATTTGTTCCTATTCAAACACATTTTCTAACAAATAACACATTGATAAAATCTAAAAAAATACTTTTTTTTTTATAAGTCTTCATCTTGCATGTCCAAATCATAAAACATCTATGTTCCCTGAGAACACACACAGAAAAAGGAACATTCTTTATCATTTGGACGTGCTAATTGTTGGACCGTTACAAGTTGTTATGGCTAGAGTAGTGGTCCACTATAATTTTTACCATAACTCTCTAAATTAATTAATCAATAACCTGCTTGATTAATTTTACCGTTACACTATAATATTATAATGGTGATTTTATTTATATTGAATAGTGAAAAATCAATGTGTATTTAATTCTCTTTTATAAAAAAGATCTATAAAAGGGTAACAAAGTATATCTCTTACTTGTATAATTCAATTTTCTCCCTTACTTGTGAGTAGGAGGTATAATTCTCATTTTAACATTTAATTTTATTCTTTCCCTAATGCCCTATACTAGACAGCAAAACCTATAATAGGATAAGAAAACCTATGATAGGATAACCTATAATCCTCATCATAACATCATCTAGCTATTGTTTTTAAGAAAGGATTGGGTCCGGCGCAATCTTTGAGAAAAGTTTTTAGCCACCAAAATTTTCACCACAGTTTTCAACAAACAAACAATGGAATAGATGTTATAAGATGAAATCATCAACCATATATATATAATATTTTCTGGAATATTAAACATATGAATTGTGGAGTAGCTGAAGACAAGAAATTAATAAGAGATGCAAGGATGGATTTGCTCAGGCCAAGGAGCTTCCAGACAAAAACTCACCAACCAAAGCGCAAATGATCACCCAATTGCATATCACAAGCTTTTGACTCAATTTTGTTAAATGAAATTAATGCAAGACTGGTCATGGTTTTCAAACCACCAACTTACAAGAAAAGAAAATTAAAGAAGAAAACAATTTATAACGCATATTGGGTACCTACCACTTTGTCCGGTCCCGACAATGTAATATAATTGGATAAACAACCGTGAGATGCAGTCCACTCACCCAATACAAAAACAATACGATAACATTTCACTATTATATTGCTCCCACCGCTCGTGCTGCTGACACCAATATGACGTTTGCACCTTGCACTATATTTTGAGGATATGTAGTTCCTTCAACCTCCAGCTGCTTGTAGCAGGGATCGAATCCCTTTCCTCCTTTCAATATTGTAACTGTAGTTGTCAAAAAATATATATATATATAGTTCTTTCAAAAATAAATAAATAATTTATAAATAAATAAAATAATAAAATAATAATAGTAATAATAATAAGAAGAGGAGGAGGACGTTGTTCTACAACATACTAAACTAAAACCTACTTTGAAAGTTCATCTAAGCATTTATGAGTATTTTTTTTTAATTAAAAATCACTCGATTTAAAAGTTATAACTTTCAAATAAGAATTTAATTATATACATCGATCGTGAGCAAATAGGTTATTAACACTTTCTTTTACTATTATAATAAAAAATATATATTGTTGATTGATGAGATAAATAAGCAAATATACTTATAATGAAGTTTAAACACGATACATTTTAAATAAATTTCACTCTGATACAATCTTGTAAGCTACTTGACCTAAAAGTTATAACTTTTATATAAAAGTTCAACTATATATATATATATATATTAATCGTGGGTGTATAGACTAGTAGCATATTTAACCTTAAAAAGAAAATAAGAACGAAATATTATAAAAATACCAATACTTGGGATATAGAACCTATTTTATCTCCCAAATTTCTTGAATCTTGTTGTTCTTTTCATTCTCTTCATTTTTCTTAAAAAGTAAATAGAAAAAAATTATAGTAGAGATTTGCAAAATCAATAAACTTGCTCGTTTTACAAATTGCGAGTTGATTTAATGATTTAAAAAACAAAGAAATGATTCTTTTTAAGGTTTAATTAATCTACTTAAAACAAATTTAAGTTTAGAAAATAATAAATTACTTATTTTATCTTTTAACAGACATGAGATTACTTTGTTTTAGCCCGTTCTATTCTGTGGCGATTGATTAGCCACAAAAAAGTAATAAAAATTTTGTTATTCATTTAAAAATAAAGTTAAAAATAATATTTTGATTAATCAAGTATGAAATTATCAATATATATATATATTGAATCTTTTATTTATTAAAGCAATGCCAGAAATATTGGAACAATTCTATTATTTTATTTCTACAATATATTAAATGATCATTAAAGAGATGTGTATAAGTTGTATCTCTAATTTATGATTGATTCTCTTTACTTATTTTCAATTCCGTACCCTTTTAATTTAAACCTTCCCTATAGTAGTTCTCTACTTCATCTTCATCTGAAAAAAAAAAGAAAAAAAATTGCAAATATTGCAATTTATAACAAGCAATTTTTCCATTGATAGTGAGTAAATAGATCCTATTCCTCTCTCTCCCTCTCTATTTATCTATCTTTTTTTAATTTATTAAGATATTCTCAATTCCATATTTTTTTTAAATATGTATATAATGAAAAAAAGTTATTTTCAGTAAACAAAAAATTCTCATGTCAAAAGTGATCAAGGACAAGGACGACAATATATATATATATATATTAAAAAAGAAACTTCTAATAATTAAGAAATATGATTAAAAGATATTTGATTAAATGCTAGAATATGTACAAATTAAAATAAAGTAATGTAAAATATACATCATTTATTAAGTTAAAATCAAGTATCATTCTTTTTTATTTTGTGTCTAATACTGGAGTCATTTTAAGAGCGTCTTTTATGGCGCTCAATAGAGTGTTTGGTGGTGCTGAGGTAGCGCCTTAGTATCAGAGCATTGAGCGTTCGGCGTAGACCAAGCACTCAACGCTCTGATTGTTCTTATTTTTTTTAATTTTTTTTAATATTAACATGGACAGTTCGTCCAAATGCTCGGTGTAGACCGAACGTTCGGACATCACAGATGCCCTAAAGTAAGCTAGACAAACGGGTCTAGGCTACTTATTAATCTCCTTAATTAATATGTAATATAAATTAGTTCTGGTGAGAGAAATTGGTTAGAAAAAATAAATTAGATAACATTAGAATCTCATTTAGCATCATTAAATTAAATATATAATTGACCTTTGTATCTTCCAATTAATGAATTTCTAATCCATAGTCCATACAATTGAATCTGGAATATTTTGACAAATTAGCAAACTCTTCATCAAAAGTTCGGTAGATATAATATTGCCTTACACCACTGAAAATTTAGCCTGTCTCCATGTGATATATTGGGCTATTTGATGCCTATTCAACCAAAACCCTGGTAGACGGTAGCAGTCAGACGTCTCCTCATTGTCGAGGCCAAGCAACCATTAAAGACACGTGGTGATAGTTACGGTTATAAAATAATAATTAAAACTCCAAATAAAATAGATGACAAAAATTGTGTCACTTTCCCTAATATTTATGACTCGCCAATTTATATAAGTTTTTTATTTTTTATATCTTCCAATTAAAAATTTATTAGTTTTATACATATTCAATAATTACTTACAATATATTAATTTCTAATGTCTTTATATGTAATAGTTCATGTGAGACTGAGTCACGAAGAATATAAGTCTTTTCCTATTAATAATTGTTAAAGCTTAAGAAAGAGTGAGACTAGACTTATTATTTAGAAGGTTGCTGGTGAATGCATTTTATAAAATCTTACATGATTAAAATAATCGCATATCACTTTTTTAAAAAAATAAATTAACTTTGTATTGTGATTTCTAATGTGGATTTGATTTAATTTGATTTGTACTGCACACTTATTTAAATGCATATAAATCACTTAGGAAAGAGATATTTCGTAAATGTTATAAATATATGAATATTGCTATTATTTTATTTTTATATAACAAAGTTATGATATTAAATAATCATTAGATATTTGTTAAGTTATGTATCACATATATTTAATTTATGAGATTATTTTTTTTTAATCGTCATATTTGCCGGCAAGTTATACATGTGATAACCCCACTAGCAAATGGTCTATATGAAGAAGTTTTTGGTCTGCTAATAATGTTTACAAATATTGTCTGAAAAACTATTTTATATTTTCTCTCATTTTATTTTATGTATTTGTAATAGTTCTATCTTTTATTTTACAATACATGATTATCAACACAAAAGCTTTAAAAAATCGAAGAAATTTTTTTATGTAAATAAAATAAATATATTGGTGGAAAAATCGTACATCAAATATATATATATATATATATATATATATATATATATATAACTGATCTTGATTTATTTTATATTGTCATAGCTTCAAGCTACACAAAAGAAACCATTTAACTGAATGTTATCATATTATATTTTGATTTACACGAAAAAAACTTAATGCTAAATTATTTTATGGCATCAAGATATATAAAAAAGTTCAAACTTAAACTTTGAAAATAAAAGATTATTATATTTAATTGTACCTAACATTATAATTAATCATACTAATTTTTGCTTCAAAATTAATTATTATGATCGAATCATATACAAGCTTTGAATTATATATATGTATAAACCTTATAATGTAAAGCCACATTGTGAATTAATCTACTATTTAATAACTTAAAGCTACTGATTTTTTTTTTTTTTGAATGTTAAACAAAAATATCTAACATAAAACTATATTAAAAAAAATTAGGCCAAAAAAAATTAAACACGTGTGTCGAATTTGGATTAACTAGGTGATCTATTTTTTCGGCAAAAATCTGGAATGATTTTGAATGATTGAAGGTGGTGGCAGATGGTTAGATCATACAGGTAAAACCTCCTCCTTCTCGTCTTCTTCTTCTTCTTCTTCTTCTTCAGTTCTTGTATTGAACCAGACGATCCACACAGTACCATGTCTTGCGGGTGCCACACAGATGCATTGCGGTGTCAATGATGTTTCTTATTTTGTTTTGAGTACAACTACTGACGGAAATATTTGACTTTTCCATTATAACAACATGGTTTAGATGAACGGGCGGTACCTATCTTTTATCATTCATTTCACGTGATTTTTCTTCTTACAATGACCTTTTGATTAAATAATATATATATATATATATATATATATATATATATATATATATATATATCTTTTAGTTGGAGATCATTTTATTGTCCATTCTACTAAAGCTCGAGCAGAGGTGGGATATCAAAAATGGCTAAGTTGGTTGATAGATTAATGCTATCATGTATGATTTTAGGTCATTATTGGGTTGTTGGAAGCAAAAGTTATAATTGGTGGTGGAAGATAAAATTTAGGAATCAAGGAAAGAGTCAGCTTACCCTTTTTGAACTTTTGAGTATGAATAAAAGAAAATTAAATTAAAAAAGTTCTCTCAACTTTTCTTTGGAGTTGTCCCTCGAATAGTAATTACTTGTGATGCGAGTAAAAACTAAAAATTTTTAAAAGGTCAATTTTCTAGTCCAAAATTACCTATAGAAGAGTGAGAAACCTCTCGCCTTTTAATATAAATCCGACAACCTTAAAATTCCTACACTAAGGTTTATCCCTAAAATCATGAGGACATTTTGCATTATTTGCAACCATTTATTTTTTAAAAAATATGATTCTAACTAGATATATATATATAATAAATTTACTCTTTTTTTAGACAAGTAGAAGACAATTAAGTAGAATTAGTTGCACTAATGCGCTCATTAAGAAAAACCAATATTTGAATATTAAATGATAAAATATATACTTATAATTATTAAATAAATGAAGACATATTTTAAATTATATATTACTACCATAAATTATAGCAGTTTTTTCTTTGATAACTAACATGTAGTCAAAGCTGACCCTCAGCAAGGACCCAAAGGGCAACGGCCTTAGGTTCCTTACTTTTAGGGACCCATATATATATATATATATAATTAAAAATTATTAAAAAATCTTATTTTTCTCCCATTCTGAAGAACAATTTTTTCTTCATCAAAATCGGACAATTTTTTAACGTTTAAAAGAATGTTATTTTTAGATAATAATTATTAACTCTACAAACTTATCTCTTAATTACTTTTATTTATTATATGAGGCCCAAATTATCATTTCGGTCTAGACCTTAAAAAATTTTAAGACCTGACCCTCATGTAGTTGTAGTTGCATTGCCTATTGAATCTCTCTATCCCTGCAATGCATGTATGGTGAAGTTAGCTGAAACGTTGAGCACTGACCAATGGGCCCAACAAACATAAGAACCTGATAGTAAAATTACTCTCTAGAGCATAGAAAACCTAAGATCTGGTTGCAGACCGGGTCCTATTACTAATATTTCTTGCTTCGTACAGCTAAGTTAATTTTCTTCACCAAACTTTGACCTTAAACTGCAATTTGAAATTATATATGCATATAGTTCTATAAATTTGTCCTGAGAACCTCAAAATTCTGGCTTGCTTTCTTTGTCTAAACCATAATTTTCATTAATTAGACTGGCCATCTACTTCACTGGCAGGCAGGCAAGGTTGGTGGCGATCACGACTGTGATTAGCTCACCAACATTTTATACTTTCTTCTCCAACATCTTTTAATTATTGATTACTTCCATCTTATAGTTTTTCTTTGAAGCAGCTATTTACTAAATTTAAATATCACAGTGTCCAAAGAAGCTTAGCTTATTCAATAAGGAAATTCATCAAAAAACAACACATAATCCATATTTATATTAGTATTTGATTATCAAATACAAATATCATAATAAAAACACAAGGAGAACATCAGGGATTATCATTAATGAAAAGAAATATGTAACAATATAAGACCCATTAAAAATTAAAGGCATATAATAATATTTCACTTGATAAATACAGATCTCTTCTAACTACCCCAATGGACCAAGTGATGGGGAGGGTGACAAGAATCATCATATTTTTTTTTCTCATAGAGATGTGCATTCAAATTAAGTCATTCTTGGGTGAGTCCTTCAACATAGTTATCACTAAATATATATCTTTCTGTGTGACACCCAAATCATTTTTTTTAATTCATTGAATAATTATGCTTTATTATAATCATCTTTTAATTAAAATTAGCATACGCCAATGATGATGTTCTTGGATTTAACCTCTGAAGTCACTCTCAGGTTGTTGACACTTGAGATGTTCAGAGCTTGGAAAATGTCATGTCCTCCTAACTTTCCAAGAACTATTCTTTTTTTTTTTTTTTTTTTTTTCCTTTCCTGTAATGATGATAACATATATCATCAATATTTCATGTTATATATATAAATGTATGCACTTGGCAAAGTGGGTCTGGCTGCCTCTTTCATATGATTTGATTTTATAAAGTTCTCCTTTGCCCTTTTGCCCTCATTTTTGTAATTTAAAAGGAAAAATCCTGTATTTCATTACTTTTCCCATTTGTTGATATTTGAAATCATTATTTTAATTTTAATGAAAAAAATTATATATTTTTTATAAATTTAGAATTGTTTTTTTAATTGGATAATACTAATTTAATTGATATAATTATTTGAATTTTTATAAATAATACAATATTAGAATTGTTTTCAGTACTTTTCAAATAATTATTATCTTGAAGACTGAATTTTGAAAAAAAAAATATTGTATTTGACAATGACAAGTTCTGCCTACAATAAACTGAAAAAAAAAAAAAAAAAAATAGTTGAGGTTGTTGGAAAAGATCATAACCACTAACTAAGAGGTTAGGAATGGGTGATTACCCACAAAAATAAAATAAAACAGAAGTGGGTTGGTGGAGCGGAGGACTGAGATTGGTGGATGGCCTGGAGATATCGAATTAGAGACTGACGAACTCAGCACTTCGTCGGTGCATACGTGCGACTCACGTCATTTCCGTGTGAAGCGCACATGAGATTGCCACGTGCACACGTGATGGGAGACAGTCTTCAACTTCAAAGCATTCATGGCGCAAGTCGAATTGTAAAGTGAGAACTCCAGCGATTTTACATCTCTTTCTTAGTTTTGTCTTATTCTAATTTTGTATTATGTTAAAGTTTTAGTCATTTTTCATAAGATTATCATAAAATGTTATGGAAAATTGAAAAAAAAAGTGCTTTTAAACAAATTCCATTTGTTGTTAAATCATTCAATCCTATTTTTGTAAATAAAAAAAATCAAAATTAATATTTCCACCATTTTTTATTTTCTTATTTAAACTAAAAAAATAAAACACCTGTAAATATATTTTTTAAAAATAAAAATTCATAAATGACACAACCAAAAATACATTCCGAACATATCTAAAACACCTAAAAATAAGTCTTTTATTTTTTATAAACTGATTTTGAATTGTAAAATTGCAACTACATATTCTAAGTTGATATTTTACGACTCAAATATGTTTTTTAGAATTAAAAATGAAGGGAAGAAGAAGACAAGAGCAATTTTAAAAAATTTAAAATAGAAAATGGAGATGATGTGGTAAAAAAAAAGTGAAGTTGGTTTATAAACTACATGTGTAAAATTTAAAAAAAAAATTAAAATGAGAAAGTTAATGGTAATTTATACATAGTATAAATTATATTTTTCTGCTAGAATTCTATATTAAAAATATTAATTCTATTTTAAATTTTAAAATATGACTTTTTAATATAAAAAAGTTAATAGTTGAAAATTTAAAATATGACTTAAAATATTATTTATGATTGCTTTAATGGTTTTTTCCATCATTTTTATTAATATTTAATTTATAAGCTTGTTTCATCTAAACATTTTTGGCTTTTTCACCAACATCCCACCAAACCCCCGCTTATTCGTTAAAACAAAATGGGAAGAAATCATTTCAAGAATTCCGGACGGGATCTGTAATATCCTGCCACGCTTTTTAATAGTAGCCACAGGATGGGAAAAATATCCAACGGCCAACAGTGGTTCTCAACTAACCCGTTGGGGGTTTGCCACCAAATACACAAAATGAGACCGAGGGGCTTTGTATTTAAAGAGGCCAAATGGCCGGTGGCGAAGCCTCAGGAAATCTCAGATTGTCCTCTTCTTTACTTTCTTCCAACGCTCTCTCTCTCTCTCTCTCTCTCTCTCTCTCTCTCTCTCTCTCTCTCTCTCTCTCTCTCTCTCTCTCTCTCTTCGCTCTCGTGCTTCTTGTTTTCTATTGTTATTTTACATTGCATAAATATAATAAATATACATCTTCATCGATCATCACTAGCTTATAAGTTACATCATGGGAAGCCAAATCGATCATCAGGATGAGGCCATGGGCAATGGGTTCGTGAACGCATCAAGAGTGTGTATAAACGCATCTGATCCGCTGAACTGGGGAGCGGCGGCGGAGGCTTTGAAGGGAAGCCATGTGGAGGAAGTGAAGCGGATGATCGAGGAGTTTCGAAAGCCGGTGGTTCGACTCGGTGGCGAGACGCTCACTGTAGCTCAGGTGGCCGCCATAGCGGCCGTTGCTTCTCGTGGCAATGGACTAGTGAAGGTGGAGCTGTCGGAGTCTGCGAGAGCCGGCGTAAAAGCGAGTAGCGAGTGGGTGTTGGAGAGTATGAACAGGGCTATCGATAGCTATGGGATTACTACGGGGTTCGGAGCTACTTCTCACAGGAGAACCAAGCAAGGAGGAGCCCTCCAGAAGGAGCTCATAAGGTAATTTATTTATATAAATATTCGAGCAAATTAATTCTGTCTACTAAATGTGTGTTTTATTTCATAAATATGAAAATCTTTTATTTTGGCAAATATGCGTGATGAAATAGGGATTGATCATGAAATATTACATGATGATCAGTAAGCAGGCTTAAATAAGAAAATCTTATATATATATATATATATATATTTTTTTTATTTATTTATTTATTTATTTCAAAGACTACTATAAGGTTGAATGGTTAATATATCTATTTAACCAATTTTATTTTTTCCTCTGTTAATATATATCAAATATATAGTATTAAAATTTGGTTTATTTTTTTTAAAAAAATTCATATTCAAACTTTCATCTTAATAATATTTATCGTTTAAATCATTTATCAGTTGATTTTTATTCTTGCTGTAAATCCAGTTCATTTGTTAGTATATATGTCAAGGAGATTATTAATATTTATTAAATCGTAATTAATATACATAATTAAACCCTATATAATAGCTATAGCTTTTAAGTTAAATGATTCTAACATCCTTGCAACTCATACTTTTAATCCCTTATAAATTTGCTTTCTCATATTTATATTTTTTTGTGCTAAGTTCTAGTATATTTATTTTTTTAAGAAAAAAAAAAGAGAATTCTTATTATTGTACTAAAAAACAATATATATATAATGCAATAGTACTTAAATTGTGCTTGAAAAAATGATTCTTCTTTTATTTAGTTGAAAAAATCATAAAATATAAAATAAAAAGCGACCCCTCACCTTCTTTGATTATATTCTACTACGTTTGTGCGTCACTCTTTTATAAATATAACATGTCATATGTTTTCTTATAAAGAAATCTTAAGGCCACTATATGTTTTTTAATGACAAATAATTGAAAAAAAAATCATTAGAAGACCCGTATTCTACGTTCATAGTCAATTTCATACATGGATTGGGTCAGAGTTTTATCCGAATGTCAAGTATAGTCAACTTTAACTTCACAACACAATCTCTAGCCCAATTAGGGTAAAAAGTGATCATTATTTTAATTTATTTTTTAATATATGGGTCTATCTCCCCTAGTTACCACTGGCCATTCATTTGTGTTGGGTAGAAAATTTTAATTGGGAAAAGAGAATTTAATCAAGTTTTATCGTAGTTTATTTTTATTTTTATTTTATTTTTTATTTTTTTAAAAACTTATGTATTATATAAGTTTCGAATATTATAATAATTGGCATTTTTTTAAGACTAGCTAGCTTTCTCTTTCAGTAGGTAAGTTAAGTCTCCAACGGACAATAATGTTTTATGAGTATGGTTTCAGTGCTAATAAGAATTGTTGACCTAACAAAAAGAAAAATAATAATAAAATTTAGCCAAAAAAACATATATTTAATTCAATTAAGATGACTTCTTCATATATTTTTTCCATTTTGCTCTATCAAAAGCTAGATCAATATTCAAATACCATAAAAATGTAATAAATATATTATTAAAACATTATCATCTTATTAGCTATTCTAAAATAATTATTATCTTTAACTAATTTTGCTTTAATTACTCATTATCTAATTCTAATCCAACATGTTATCGAATTTTCATGATAATTACCAGGTTCTTGAATGTTGGAATCTTCGGACATGGCACAGAGTCTTGCCAAACCTTGCCTCAATCGGCAACAAGAGCAGCCATGTTGGTTAGAACCAACACTCTCCTTCAAGGCTACTCCGGGATCCGTTTTGAGATCTTGGAAACCATCACCAAATTCCTCAACCACAATATCACCCCTTGCTTACCTCTCCGGGGAACCATCACCGCCTCTGGAGACCTTGTCCCTCTATCCTACATCGCTGGCCTCCTCACCGGCCGGCCCAACTCCACCGCCATTGGACCCAACGGCGAACACCTCAACCCCGCCCAAGCCTTTGACCTCATCGGAATTCCTGACGGGTTCTTTGACTTACAGCCTAAAGAAGGCCTTGCTCTAGTTAATGGCACTGCAGTAGGATCCGGAATGGCTTCCATCGTTCTATTCGAAGCTAACATTCTTGCCCTCTTATCCGAAGTAATCTCCGCGATATTTGCTGAAGTGATGCTTGCCAAACCAGAGTTCACAGATCATTTAACACATAAACTTAAGCACCATCCTGGCCAAATTGAAGCTGCAGCTATAATGGAACATGTTCTTGATGGAAGCTCTTATATTAAAGCTGCGAAAGAACAACATGAAATAGATCCCTTGCAGAAGCCTAAGCAAGATCGATATGCTGTTCGAACTTCCCCGCAATGGTTAGGACCCCAAATTGAAGTGATTAGAGCAGCGACTAAGTCCATCGAGCGTGAGATCAATTCGGTTAATGACAACCCTTTGATCGATGTGTCGAGGAACAAGGCCCTTCACTGTGGGAACTTTCAGGGCACCCCTATTGGAGTATCAATGGATAATACCCGTTTAGCCATTGCCGCAATCGGTAAGCTCATGTTTGCACAATTCACCGAGCTTGTTAATGACATCTACAGTAACGGTTTGCCATCAAATTTATACGGTGGGAGGAACCCAAGCTTGGATTACGGGTTCAAAGGTGCTGAAATAGCCATGGCAGCTTACTGTTCTGAGCTTCAGTACTTGGCAAATCCTGTCACAACTCATGTCCAAAGCGCAGAACAACACAACCAGGATGTCAACTCTTTAGGCTTTATATCTGCAAACAAAACTGCTGAAGCTGTCGAGATTCTGAAGCTGATGTCTACAACTTTCTTGGTCGCTTTATGCCAAGCTGTTGACTTGAGGCATTTGGAGGAGAATTTAAAGCACATTGTGAAGAACACGGTGAGTTTAGCAGTTAAAAGAGCTTTAACAATGGGTGTTAATGGCGAGCTTCATACAGCGAGATTCTGTGAGAAGGACTTGCTTAAAGTAGTGGATAGAGAGCATTGTTTTACGTACATTGACGATCCTTGTAGCCCAAATTACCCGTTAATGCAGAGATTAAGACAAGTTCTTGTGGAACACGCATTGATCGTCGATGATAATCAGGGCAACCAAAGAAGCTTTGACACTTCAATATTCCACAAGATTAATGCTTTTGAGGAGGAGCTTAAGAGCATTTTGCCCAAAGAAGTTGAGAGTGCTAGAAGGGCGTTGGAGAATGGAAGCCCTGTGATTCCTAACAAGATTAAGGAATGCCGATCATACCCATTGTATAGGTTCGTGAGGGAAGAGTTGGGAACAAAACTTCTGACTGGTGAAGAGGCAACAACACCAGGTGAAGATTTTGATAAGGTTTTCACAGCCATATGCCAAGGGAAGCTCATTGATCCGTTGCTGGAGTGTCTGAAGGACTGGAATGGTTCTCCTCGTCCAATCTGCTAAAAATAAAAAAGCAAGTTTTTAATAGATTGGAAGTTTTTTAGTTTTTCTTATATTTTGAAATTGTTTTTATTTTTATTTTATTTTTCTTATTTTCAATTTCATGTCTGCACTTTGGTAAAAGAACCATGGTATATGAATGATGTAAGAAGTTTGAATTTACTTATTTTAATATAAAGAAATGAATGTCTCCTTCATAACATAAAGTCAAAATATTACAAGTCTCTTTTCTACCAAAAAAAAAAAAGGAAAAATGGAAAATACTGAGGGGTAAGGACTAAAAAAATTGTTAATTTAGGTAATTGTTGTAGAATGCAAATTATGAAAATAGTTATTTGCAACTCAGGATAAAGCTGGGTATATATAGACTTTGTTTATTAAGATTATACTTGAAGAAAAGTGATCATTGAAAAAAATCATTTTAATCATATTTATTATAACTTATAAAATTGATTTTAAAAATTATGGACATGTTTATTATAATTTAAAATAAATTATTTTATAGTAAATTCACAGATTTAACCTTATGTTAAAAATTATAAAAGAATATTTAAGGTAAAATGCGTAATTTCAATATAATCACAATGTGAAAAGTAGTTAAAAATTGATTCGCACTAATTATTCAAAAATAATTATTTTAACGGTTAGATAGCATAAGTTATTTTAATAAACATTAAAATTTAATCCTAAAATGACTAATGAAGTTATACAATATTTTTTAATTTATAACAAATACTCTCATATAAACTCAAAGTGGTCTTGAGCCTCATCCACCTTATTTTTAAAATAATAAAAAAAAAATTATGTTGGGGAGGTTGGAGGGAGTAGGTTGGTCAAGGGTACTGTTTAAAGTTAGAAATTGACAATGCAATTCATTCATTAATGATTCTTCCGTTAATTAATTTATCAAAGAAATAACTTGATCATACAAGGAAGCGTCTAAATCTAATTATATAATGTAAGTCATGGCCTTCTAGAATTCTTACTCACTAGAAATAGAGATAAAGGCTTAATTAAAAACAACAAGGCGTGTGGATGATGGCATATGCGTGGGGTAATGACTATTTCTGAGAAGAAAATCATGCAATGGCCGGCCCAAATACACCTTCGGTCACTTTAATCATGTATATGTAGTATGCCTGCTCGATATAATATATATAATTACTTGACTAAAAATGGAAGAAATATTAATTTATGATTTAAAAAAATATACACCATATGAGTTTTTTGTATTATACTACTTCACTTTTTCTATGTATATTACCTGAGTTTATCTTTATGTGATATGGTAGTCATTAGTAAAAACATAAAAAATATTAATTTTTTAGAAATATTTGGTAAAATTTAAAATCTTTTTTATTTATCATATTTTAACAAACATTTATCATATTAAAATATTTTGAGAAGTGAGTGTTGGAGAGATGTAGAGAAGATCGACGGTTCTCTGTTGACGGTGTCCTTACTATATGAAGTTCTCAATTTTTTTTTTGTCATTATGTATTTCTTTTTTTATCTTATTAAAAGTTTTTAAAACATCAATACCTTAGCATTTAAAAAATATTTTTTAGTAGTAAAGAATTAATTACTACTAAAACATGTATTTAAGTGCTTTTTTGACTCACAAATTACCAAGAAACAAGTTTTAATTATCAAAACTATTATTATAAATTTTAAAAAAAAAGTTTCTCTTTAAATTTTGCTTCATTTATTTATCTACACACCTCGACTACTAAAATTATCTGAAT
Organism: Tinospora cordifolia; assembly: GCA_030144865.1. Taxonomy (NCBI): domain Eukaryota; kingdom Viridiplantae; phylum Streptophyta; class Magnoliopsida; order Ranunculales; family Menispermaceae; genus Tinospora; species Tinospora cordifolia. Next base: position 15,630 of record JAJIYU010000656.1, read on the forward strand.
TAGAAAGGCTATAACTGCGATTGGAAGATGTTGGGTCTCAACAAAAGTGTTTGTCCTAAAAGAAACCGCACACTGGGCTTAGGGCATCAACTATGTCAGTCTTTTAATGGAGCACCACCTCAGCGGCAGAGCGTTGAGCGCTCAATGCAGACTGAGCGCTCAACGCTCTAATTTTTTTTTTTTTTTATTTTATAAAAACCTGATGTGGTAAGGGCGTCAGCTTTTGCCCATACGCCCGGTGCAGACCGAGCGTATGGGCATAAGGGATGCCCTTATGTCTATTAGCTACACGTAATAAGAATATGAACTCTTTGCTTGGATTAAGACTTTTGAGTAAAATATTTTGAAATATATTAGTATAATAACGTGTATTTTAATTTTATATAAGTACTAAAAATTTGATTACAAAAATAACAAAGGGAGCAGACCAACAAAAGGAGAGCGAGCAGTCGATGGCGTGAAATAGTCTGGCGAGTAAACAACAACAGTTCTTCTTCTTCTTCTTCTTCTTTTGAGATTTGGTTCTGACAGTCCGGCAAACTAGTCTAACAAACAACAATAGTTTTTCCTCTTTGCGAGATCTAGTCCTAATCCTCCATGCGCTGTGAACAATGGAGTAGGAAAACAAAAAAGAAAAAAGGATTGTATATTATTCATACATTATTCATATACAAATGATACTCCATATATATACAAGTAGTATCTGTATATTATCTATATATTTTTCGTATAAAATATATATATTATACATATATAGTATTTTGCCTTGCTCTTGTGAGCAACTATAGCATAGAGAGAGTAAAAAGTAAAACAAAACGACGAGCAGAAAATCTTCTTCTTATACAACACAGAGAAATCAAGAACCCATAGAGAGGCTAAGAAAAATAGCAGAACGACGAGCTTCTTGTAGCTTTTGCTTCTTTTTCTTATGTAGCTTTTGTCTAGGTGCCTTATTCATTGGCGAGTAGCAATAGGAGCACAATCTGTGCGAGCAGCAACAAGAGCACAATCTGGCAAGCAACAATAGGACCCTTCTTTATTGACGAGCAACAACAAGAGCACAAACTGGGCGAGTAGCAACAGGAGCACAATCTGGTGAGCAGTAATAAGAGTCTTTTTCACCGGCGAGTAGCAACAGGAGCATGATTTGCGCAAGTAGCAACAGGAGCACGATCTGTGCGAGCAGCAACAGGAACACGATCTGGCGAGCAGTAACAATAACCTTCTTTATCGGCGAGCAGCAACAAGAGCAGGAGCGCGATCTGGGAAGCAATAAAAGGAACCTTCTTCACAAGCGAATAACAACATGAGCACTATTTAGGTGTGTAACACTTTATATTTTAATTTAACATATAGATTAATTTAAATAAAAATAAATATATATAAATATATATATTTGTATGAACTATGTATGTATATATGTGTTAATTATATACCTATGTTAAAATACACATTATTTATATAGATTAACTAAATTAATATTTATTAATGTGTATAATATAATAGATGAGTGAAAATAATAATAATAATAATTATTATTATTATTATTATAAAAATTAAAGGAACATGGTGTACGTGGGACCAAAGCAAGTGGGAAAAAAAAAATGAGATTTTAATTGTACATATATATAAAGGTCATATTTAAGATATAAATGGACAAGTGATTGTGACGTGTGATGAGGGTAATTGAGTAATTTTAAGGGACTATATGTAGCTAAAGTGGGACGATGGCTTCCTTCTTCATCTAATTCTTTTATTTTGCAGTTTGCACTACGAGAAACGCGAAACAGAGAAACCGAATAGAGAAAGAGAAACAGAAGAGAGAAAATTCGATGCAGTTAAACCATTTCTTCTAATTTTTATTATAAAATATTAAGTAAGTCGCGTACTATAATTCTAGGCATATAATTTTTATTGTACATATTACTTTATAGTAGTCCTTGAAATGAATTATTATCTCACTATGAGTAAAACTTAGTAAAAAATTATACCAATATACTTTTGGTGATATGTAAATCACAGATACATTGTTAATTTTCATTTATTTAACCTATAGACACCAAAATAACTATCTAAAGTTAAATAACTTTAGGAGATTTTTGAGTATGTTAAACTCTAATAAAATTTTAATTGGATCTTATAAGAATGTAAAAATAATAATCTGTAACCATCGATACTAAATTCATGAATTTTGAATATCAATTGAAATTTTGGTGAATGATTGACTAATTGGATTATTTATAAAAATTTTAAAAATTAGTAAAAATATAATTGAGAAGCTAATTTCTTTTATTTTCTGCTATAAAAATATTTTATATAAGTAAAAACTTAATTTTATAGCTTATTAAAGATATTTGGGTTAATGCGCATCAATATGTGGGTCTAATGCACGTATATGATTAAATATGATAAATAAATATGTTAAAAATTATTTATAAAGATGAATTGAATTTGATTAGTGTACATGAAATGATTTTGCGATAGGATAATTTTGGTGGATCGGAGCATAAATTCTAGAGTGTGTATTATAAACTGATTGGATAATAATTTTGGTGAATAATATTTATTTTTGATATTATGTGAGACATTGATATTATGTCAAAACTTCTAACTTTTATTAAATAAAAATTGATGCACATAAAGATATATAGTAAATAAAACGATGGATTATGTTACTGGGTCTATAGTAAATTTTGAAGAGACTGGTTGTCTGTAATACCTGAAATTTTAGTGACGTAATAACCGAAATTTGAGTTTAAAACACATACACGTATATATTTATATATAAATACATATATATATTTGTCATAGGTATGCAATTAATCAGTTAGCATAGAAGTATAAAGGAATATACATTAATTAATAATAGACATATAAGAATTGTTGGGTAAATATATATTTTTCTATTTGAATAAGAAAATAATATTTTTAGTATGATATTAATATAGAAAAGTATGTGTATAAAGTATTAATTAGATGCACTCATAAAAATAATATTTCGTTTAGTATGATGATAATATACATAGAGAAGAAATTTGTAAAGGAAAGGCATTCTTGAATGAAATATCTCGTTTGTTGAGATGTTAAAGTGGGCATGTGCGGGAAAGAATAATCTCACATTGGAAAGATAGAGACGCTATTTGGAAGAGGGCCCAATATAAACCCCCCTACTCCACCCATTTCATTCATCCTAAAGACAAGAGTTGAAAATTCATCTTGCTTTCTCTCTTTGCTTCCTTCTTGGCAACTTTAGTTCTAAGTTCTTCTTTGCTTGAACTATTCTAAATAGTTCGCGAAGTAGTAGCTACGAAGTGCTACAAATAATTTAGGAAGCGATCTCGATGTAAGTTTTTTTCCTTTATTTTAATTTATTATTTTGACTTAGATGATGCTTGCTTGTTTGGTTAGTTTGATCTTTTATGTTTTTTTTATTTTTGTTCTTTGCATTTATGTCATTCAATCATCATGTTGCATAACCAAGAGAGTATGCTCTGTAGTTGCGTCTTGTACGATTTTTTACATCAAAAATCGAAAGTCGTTTTCCTATTTGAGAGAGTATGCTCTGTAGTTGCGTCTTGTACGATCTTCTACATCAGAAATCGAAAGTCGTTTTCCTCTTTGAGAGAGTATGCTCTGTAGTTGCGTCTCGTATGATCTTCTACATCAGAAATCGAACATCTGTGTTTTTGTTGATTTATCATGTTATACTGTAGTATCTTCAATTTCTGTTGAAATATTTATCTACCATGCTCTTGCACACAAAAGTAAGATTAAATGAGATTTCAACCACGTACCGGTACGGGGGACTTTCTGTGTTCCATTTAGAATTGGAATTGGCTGTCAATACTGACACTAGCATGGAATGGGTTTCAAAAATGATTCCACTGGAAATGGGTTTGAGTTTCAGAATTGATCTCTTTCCCTAGATTTGGAGCACAGAGGGTATTCTCGTTTGGTCTAAATTACGACTGAATTAATATATTGGTTGAATTGAATTAATCTCTGAAAGTGTTTGATCTGCTTGCATTGCCTGGTTGGAATAATAGATTAAATAGATGGAATGATTCACTACGCTTTTTAGCTCACCCCCTTATTTTTCACAACGGGAAATTAATCAGCTTGCGAGAAGATTTACCCACTGAAAGTTTTTATTTATTTCAATGTAGGACACATCGGCATAAGTGAAATCATGTATTTTCAGTTTTAAATTTATTTTTCGCTATAATGGTTTATTGTACTCGGAATTTGTCGAATGAATAAATGAAGAATTTTATTTACCATGATGTCATTTTGTACATAAACTAATGTACACAGGAACCCTATTGTGTTTGGGGTCTAAGAAGAAGAAAATGTACCACGGGCCCGTCTCCCGGGCTTCTCAAGATTTTGATCAAAGAGAATTGAACCGTCAGATGAAGTGGAAGATGGGACTTGGGAGACGGGGTGTTACATTGTCATACTAGAAAATGAGATTTAAACGAAATAAGTTTTTGATATTTTATTATTATTTTTTATCTTGGTTATTTATATGACATTGAAGATATAAAAATGATTTGAATGTAAGTATGTTATTTGTATAAACATAAGTTGCATTTGGTTTGAAATTCATAAAATTATATTTACACGGCAGCGTGTTTTAGATTTGTAAGAGTAGATCTAAAATACGGTATTATTTTGATGAACTGAGCTATGAGAAGTAATATTTCTTATATGATAATCTACGTGCAACTGAGCCAGAAATCTTGGAAACGATTGTCGGGTAAGTGATAATTAAAGGTGTAGTCTACTATTGTCAAGACCAGACAAGAAGTGAAACTGACTTTATTTTTGAAAGACGTGCATGTGAATGCATTGTATTAAACATTACATGATTCAAAAATAGCATGATCACTATATTAAGTGCATATATGTATTATTTAAATTTGCATGATGAATTTAAATGTTTTATTTAATTTAATTGTTTGCATAACTATTTAAATGCATCTAAATATAATAGATAAAAAATATTCATTGGGTATGTAGTAACTCACTTATTTTCTCCAACATTTCAAAAATAGATAAAATAGGGAAGCAATCAGTACAAGAAGAGTAGACGACTCTTCAGTCAATACTATGTGTGTATGCTTAATTATTTTGTAAACTTATATTTTTGTATAATTATAATTATCACTGTACATGTAATATCACCTCGAAGGACATGGATTTGTTTACAATAGATAAGGGTGTTGAAAATTGTGGATTATAAATTATGAATTATGATTGGTGGTAGTATGTTCAATATTATTTGTTATGGACTTGTGGAATAATAAATTGTTTATCAGGTGATAATGTTTCCTTTGGTATAATTCAAAATTTTAGAGGAGACTTTGTCAAAAAATTTTTTTTCTTTTATGGATAATGTGTAATATGGGATTAGAAAAGCTGACATAGTAAAATATACATAGATGTAACGTATATGATATTGTCGGGACTCCTTCCTTAGGCCGAAGGACAGCTCGACCGGCACAGTGACTCAACGAACTCATTCATCGAGTTGAGTTCGCCCAAACACTGTTAAGCACTTACATTCTAATTTCTACAACAAATGACATCAGAGTAATTTAAACATTCATACTGTAAGGTACGAAAGCAAAAAAATATTACATATTACCATGTCCCAAAAGTACAGTTTGACCATTAAACCATTACAAACATACAAAATGTGACCGGTCTCAGATAGAAACAAAAAGAAACAGAGGACCACTTCAGGACTACGTTATCACCACGCCTTTCCCTCTATCGGTCACTGAGGAACCTAAAATGTTAGTAGAGTAGTGAGCGTAAAAATTAACATGGCTCAGTGAGTAGTAAAACTAACATATTACTTAATCGGCATCCAAAAATAGTGCATGTGTGCATGAATAGTAATGACAAAACAATATCTCAAGAATCATGGTATGTTATAAAACCAATTATAAACAGTGCAACAGTTTGAAAAAGAACAGTTTAAATATATGCAGTTCAAAACTATATCAAGATTAGGGTTCAAATCATCAAATACAACCCTATGGTCATCGCTCAAGCGAGTCATGAGTTAGACGTACTGGCCACTCAAGTGAGTCAAGGGTTAGGCGCATTCATTAGATACCCTAACCCTGCGCTCGGTCCTTAAATGTCGTGCTCGAGCGGGTTTGAGGCTAGGCGCACTGATCATATGTCCTAACCCCGACGTTCGGACCTCGAGCCTAATCTAATCACATCGTGTACCCTGACCTTGCGCTCAGACCTTGAGCCTATGGTCTCCCTATCAGTGTACAACTACATATATTTCAAATTAATCATTGTAGCTCAACATGAGAAACCATTCAATCGATGACAATTTCAATCATTTTTCATGTAAGAAATACAATTAAGATAACAACTAAATTAAACTACTCACCTCGGGTACCGCGCATCGATATCCCCTTGACCCTTGGCCTAGTCCCCCGATCTACACTCAAATTTGCGTTATATTAGACTAAATTTCAATTCCTCATAAAACACTACTTAATTTCGGTCCTACTATTCCTAGGCGGTCTTATTCAATTCGAATTCGAATCGGTCAAACTTGGTCAACCTAGTCAAAATTGGTCAATTTGGGTCAATTTGGCCAAAATCAAGTCAATTGGGTCAAAATTCCTAATTTTCAACACTTAGTAAATTGTAAGCCTTTTTTAGTTCAATTTGCGCAGCAAATTTGTTAATTTTCCTACGGTCAATCCAACTATTAGATTTACGGGAAACTTTTCAGATTTGATTCAGACCCTTCAAATATTTACCAGAATTTTATGTTTCTATTTTTAGACTTCATTTAACATGTTTTCCAACTGAAATAACAGGAGCCCCCAATTTTAGATTTTTCTTTCTATCTATAGAGTGAAGTTTCTGAATTTTCTATGATCAATCCGACCGTTGGATTTGTGTGAAAATTTTCAGATTTGATCTATATCATTTATATGTTTTCCAGAATTTTGGTTTCAATTTTTTTGATCTCATTTACCATGATTTTTGAGTGGAATCATAGAGATACTCATATGATCCTCTTTGTTCTATCTGTGTAACACGATTCACGATTTTTCTGCAATCATGTCGGATTTCGCGAGATTTTTTAGTTATGATCCAAACTTCCTAAAATATTACCAGAATTTTATTTTGTAAATTTTAGACCTCGTTTGATATGTTTTTCAAGGGTGATATCATAAACTTTTAGTTTCCCGGGTTGCATATGACAGACAACCAAAGTTCCGTTTAGTTGACCACCATAGACTTACTGATTTGAGACCAAACTTTTACACAATATTTTTAATTGTCTCATAATCATACTGTCAAAATTTCAGGTAAATCGGATGTTTCTAGGTATTTTTTAAAAATCCTAACAAAGAGCACAAAATCATGGTATTACAACAGACTTTTCTATAAATTTTCTAAGTATCAAATCATGCATATTCGATAGCCTACTTCGACACCATTTTTGACGTGCTTCAAGTGTTCATTTGTTATTCTTCATAAAGCAAAAGTTAAAGTAGACATTATAACCTTTAAAATAAGCTATGATTCCTTACGATCAGAGTTCAAATGACTCACGAAACTGTCTCGCAAACTCGGCTAAGACATACTTTGTCTGATTTTTTTTGGGTTCAACTTTGCCAAACAGCGAGTTTCTCAGCCATTTCTGCTTTAGATGGCCTGTGTTCTCGATCAAATGCTTATACCTTCTTAAAGAGGGTACTTAGACCTTTCCAAGAACTCTAAGATCACTCAAAATGAAGCTCAGATGAGAGAGTTATGAGGGATAGAAGATAGCCTGCTCAAACCTAATTTCTGCAACAATGGTGTATATAAGGTTTGAAGGGGATTTTACAGCCCTTGTAATAGCTTGTAGTCCTTTTTTTTGCTTGTTTCAGTGTCCAGCATACTGAGAATACAGTAGGTGGTTGCATCAGTGGCTAAAACAAGAGGTAAATACCATAGGAAATAGGTGGTTTTGCAGCTGAAAAAATGGTGTAGCAAGTGAAAAATAGAGAAGGAAGGAGAAAGGAGGGGAAAGGAGAAGGGAAAACGGGCCGGCCCGCATGGGCTTGGCCCACCACTTGGGCCTGGCTGCCCAGGTCCAAAATTTATTTTTTATTTTTTTTATTTTTTTTTATTTTCCCCCTTTTTCTAATACACACACACACATATATATATACATATCAAAATTTTACATTTTTTTTCTAAAATCATTAAAATTATTGTTCCATCATTTCTCATCAAAAACTTTAAATATACTCCAATTTTAATTATTAATCACTCAAAAATTACATTTTTCATCCGAAAATTCCATTAATCATTCTAAAAATTTCATAATTATTTCAAAAATTCAACAATCAATCCCAAAAATTATTTCTCTCAAGAAATTATATTTTTCTTATGATTTCACGTATTTTTTCTTCAAAATTATATTTTTTCTTATTATTTTAATTTTCTCCAATAAATAATTTAAAATTTAAAAAAATTGAGAAAAATTTATATATTTCTACTAAAATTTCAAAAAATTCGTACATTAGACCCAATAATTTTTTTATATCAAATCATGGGTCGTCACAGATATTATGTGTTGGTCGTAATGTCACCCTTACGATGTGGGTTGCGACAGGGCGAGCAGCAACAGGCGCACGATTTGGCGGCCTTCTTTATCGGCGAGCAATAGATCATAAATTGCAAGAATCACAAGATTTATTTTTCTTCTTCACGACCCTAAATCAGTGATAAAAGTGTTAACATTTTTAAAATATTGATATAATTGAAAGTTTTTAAAAAAGGTCAAAATATTTTTGATAACCTTTTTTAAAAATGGCATTTTTTGTAATTTCCTCTAAGATTTTTTTTCAAGGATTGGCAAGAATAAACATAAGCCCAATATGCACTTTGGTTTGTTTTATTTTCAGCAATTTAAGGGATGTTGGGACATTTTTTCATAGTATCTAAGTTCTAAGGCATCATCACAAATATTTAATAAGGAAATTACATAAAATGTCTAAAAAAAATATTCTCATTAATATATGTTCATTTTTTATAAAGTCTCAGTTATAACATATAACTTTAAATATTATAAATTATGTCAAAATATTTATATATCTCGAGCACAAGTAAAAGGCAGCAATGGCAACGATAGAAGCGATGGAGGCAGCAAGTGCAAGTAGCAGTGATCGTTTTGTCATTGCCATCACCGTCGCTACGACTATTGTTTTGTTTCTTGTCGCTGCTTTGTCGCTCTTTGCATCCGTTGCTGTGGTTCATCTCCGCTGCTCACTGTTGCCAATTTTTTTTTCCTCGTTGTGTTGCTCCATATTTACCTCTCATCTCTAATACTGCTGCTACTCCTACGTTCTCTGGTCTCTACTCACTGCTACCGCCTTATGATCGTTACCTGTCCTGTGTTTCTCATTTGTCCCTCTACCTTGTGTTGCTAATCGCTGCTCATACTAATTGCCTTATGTTTTTTAGTGCCATTGCCCTGCGTTTGCCATGCCCCCTCTATTTGATAATCATTGCCCCTTGCTTATCCCCACCTTCTCACCAGTGCTATTGCTGCATTTCGTTTCTGCTCCTGCTACACATCAAATTTATATATATATATACATTAATTAAAAATATATCAATATTGTACCGATTGTATACTAACTTTTGGTATACTAATAGTTATTAATCAATAGTTTTTACAAAATTGTTACATCATTGTCATACCAATATTATACTATTGTTTATAAGCTAAATTTTGAACAATATTTATTTGATATTATAATATTAGTATACTAAAAGTATATTAATGTTATACAAACTGTACACCAACTTGGGATATACCAATAGTTGTTAATTAATGATTTTTACAATATTATTATATCATTATTTATAAGCTAAATATATACCAATGTTTATTCGATATTACAATATTAATATACTAAAAATATACCAATTTTATACTGACTTTATACCAACTTTTGATATATTAATAGTTATTAATTAATGATTTTTAGTAGTTTTGATGTTAAGTTTCTAATATATGTGTATAAATGAAAACAACGGTATTTATTTATTTATTTTTGCACAAAAATGTATTTTTCCCATATCTACAATCATACTTTGAAGAATATGGGAATTCATGTTTACAAACAAATCATAATTCATCAAATCAAACGCAAAGCCCAAGTTAAAAAAAAACTCATTCAAAATATCTTTTAAAAATTATATGGTACAGTGGGATCAAATAAGCCCTTACAGAATTAGTATTCAGCCTCTTCTTGGTATAGATTCTATAAATTATAAAATTTGTCATCAGTCCACATTCGTACTTTGTTCAAAGTGCAAAGCCATCTAATTTCAAACGACATGTAGTAGGTAGTGATATTTATATAATCAAAAAAATTTAAAAAAAAAAATATATATATATATATATATATATATATATATATATATTTATAAATGCTCACAAACATACAAATACATAAAAGTAAGAAGAGTCTATCATTTTTCACAAAACTTTAGTTTCCTTTTTAAATCTGAACTTGAGATAGGAAAGCAAGAGTGAGCAATCCTAGCTCAGTAAATACAACTACTCTGAGCTTATAGCTCAAACAATGTATTGCGAAACTACATTTAAAACAAAGTAAAACACAAGTACATTAAAACACTCAACATGCAATTAAAAATCACCATACGTGCTCAAATTATGTTTGACGCTTCCATGCAAAGAAGATATAAGCAGTTTTTCATGTCTCTCCTATTACTACTAATAGAGTGGAACTGACATCTTGTTCATGTCAGAACAAGAGTAGTTATTATTCTCTAATACCCAAATCGAATCAAGTTATATGAAATATTTGCCTGTATTAAGAATGCACCAACATTAGGAACTTTCTTTCATATTAATTCTTATAAAATATATACTTGTCTGTCCTAAGAATTGAATCAATTTTGTAAATTTTCTCTTATATCAAAGATTATAGACTATTTGTTTGTATTAGAAATTTAGTCCTAAGAACTTTCTTTAATAAGATATTTATGTACCAAACTGTGTCAGTGAGTCTAGTCATGCTCCATTTTCGAACAATTTTTGTGAATTTAAAAATTATAATGCAAGGGTCATAATATATTGATTTATAAAACATTTTCATATTTTAAATCTCATATAAAATGAATGAGTAGAAATACTCACAATATATATATATATATGTGTGTGTGTGTATGCTAATAACCTATATATATGTACATTCAACGGCACCTTTATATATACACATGCATATTTGTATGTATATTGGTATATAATGCTAATTTTAACTATTTTGATTGTCATTTGAATCTTAGACCCCATACAATAGGAGAATATACTAACATGTACATTAATTGACGGACATGTGTGTATAAATTAATGTAATTATGTGATTAAATTAGAAAATTTTACAATATATATATATATATATATATATATAATAATAATAATAATAATAATGCATGCTACTACAAGAAGACATAAGGCATAGCCCTTGTAACATAATCTCTCACTGATCTAGATCTTAGCCAATAAAATGATAGAGATAGGTAAAAGAAAACTACTTAAACAACAAAAACCAATAATAATAAGAAGAAGAAGAAGAACATTTGCCTTGAATCAATATTTTGTATAGGTCATCTGTTCAAGGGCAACCCTGTGCAATAAGATTGACCTTGCATGAACGACTTCTGTTTACAAGGATCAGCCTCATAGGTTTGTCCTTGTAAATGACTTTTTGTAACTTTAGAATTATATGTGCTTAAATCAATCTTCTTAGTCTATATTGTCCCACATATATATATAAATGTTGATAATGTTTGTTTGTTAAATAGTTTTACATAGCATAAAATCCAAAACCTCATTCGAAAATTTGTGGGAAAAACAATCTTAACTTAAAGTGTGAAAAAAGATGTTTGCTCACATAAAAGCTTGTTGAGATTAAATCTTTCCTCTTGGTGTCAAGAAAGTTAAGAGTTTTCTTCTAAAAATCTCTACAAATTAAAAGTGATGTCTTTGATGGGTGAAGAAGACGAACAATAACAAACTATGCCAAATAGTATTTGAACTGAGTTAGGAAACTATTGTTTACCAGAGAATTATTCTAGTAAAGTTGTCTGAAACTCCATTTAGGTGCACTGTTTGTTAACTGGTTTATTAATTAGTAATATAGTTGCAATGGCGGAGATGAAGCCATACAGGTTCGAAAGTAACTAGTGACCACAATAATGGAGTTGCTTGCTTGTGTGAGTGGTCATTCATCCATCATTCTGAAATGATATATGATAAGAATTTTATTTGAAAATCACATCAACCGGGAACTCATCATTCAACATACGTAGTGACCTCATGATGTCCATGTGATCCTTTCGATTTTTTTTTATTTTTTCTTTTTTGTATAATGTATTTTCGAATTGGTTTTTGTCCACATAAAAAATTAATTAGTATTGGATTAAAAATATATTTTTAATTTTTTTTCTTCAAAAACTTGTGATTCTTAGTGATGTTATTATACCAACATTATTGAGATACATTTGTAGATGTCACTTCTAACTTTTAAAAGCTTCTAAACTTATTCAATTATCTTGCTATAACTTAAACTTAAACGGTCTATTTTAACTCTATCTAAACTCCCCATTAGAATATAACTTTAATCTCCCTCTCCACCTTGAAACTAGAGAGTCGAGGGCACCTCTACTCCCCTATCATTGTGAGACAGATGAAAACTCAAACCTGAGCCAGAGTGTTGTTTGACTCTGAAGTTGCGCTGGACTCTCTCAAAGACAAAGATCGAGCATCTAAATAAATAAAAATAATTTGACATAGACTTAAACTCTAGTAAATAATTTAAATTATACTTCAAATAATCATTGCTCAAATTTTATATATGACTTAAGAATTATCCTTTTAAAACTTATTATAACACATTTAATATTTCATTGCGAAAGTTGCGAAAGTGAGAATATCATCGTAAGAATGACATACATGTAGTAAAGCTAAAAAATTAACTATGATCTACCAGATGTTTTGACCTTCTTACCCAAATTTAGAGGCCCTTCCTAGTATTCTTGGTTTTTGCCCTTTAAGATAATAATAACGAAAAAAAAAATTTTTGAACATGCAAGAGTGGAAGTTCCTAGGATGCTAACTGTTAAGGAAGGCGTACAAGTAATACCACAATATCAAAGGCAAAAGTCCAGTGACGTCAAGGTTCCTCCAATCACGTGCATGGTTGTTGGCTTGTTGCCATTGAAGGGATGCTCTAGTGTCTGACGTCTAATCTCTGTTTCTCCGTCTTTATAATTTGATAGTATTAATAGTATTTATGTAATTAACAAAGTAAAATGATATAAAATATCATTAAATACTTTATACAAAAAATAAAGTTATATAAAATAAGTTGGCAATAGTTTTTTAATGCATTAGTTAAAAATAATTATTTTCATAAATTTTATCAAAAAATAAGATGTGCATTTTAATGAAGTGTGTATAATTTCATAAACATGTATAGACATGTTGTATTGTCTACAACGAATTAAGATTCTTAAATATTTTTCTTAACACAAAAAAAAAAAAAAAAATTGTTTGATTTATGCAAATAACTTACATACATAAATTTGTAATTAATGAAAGAAGGTATGTAACAAAAAAAAATTATAACTTGGTATCTACAATAAAATGATAGAATTTATACTAAATGCTTATAATTTACAAATAAGTTTGGTTACTTAAATTTGATGAATATGAGTAATTATTATCGTGAATTACATTTAAATTTATTTTTATAATTATGTGTAATTATTAATTATTATCATGATTTTCTTACATTGAAATAATTAAAGAATTATGAAAACATATAATTCAACCACCATTGCATAGTAAAATAATAAATAAAATGTATATTCAATGTGCGAATGAACTATAATGTAAACAATATTCACCAATTATAAATAAGATTTGTCATCAAGACCTATATATTAATACGTATAAATAAAAGTTAAATTAATATATTAGAGAATGTATTTTAAGAAAAAAATAATGCACTAATATTAATTTTTTTTAAAATAAGTTAGTATCATGTATCTATTTAAATAAACATAATCTTTGCAACTAAAATTGGGAAGATATACATTAAAAATAATTTAAAAAATTTAACAATAACCTGTCAAAATAAATTATAAAGACATAAATAATTCTAACAACAAAATACATTAACTCAAAACTCTTCTTAAGAATTTATTGTCTAAAGGATATGAAATTGAAAAAATTAAATATATTGATTTTTTTTCTTGGACCATATTTAATAAGGTACTTCCTTTACCATTTCTTTTTATTTTTAAAAAAAATTATTTATATGATATAAGACTAATAATCTACTTCAATGTTCACCTTCAATGCATGTAATCATTTAATGCAAACAAACTCAACTAATAAATTTTAACACAACATCAATTTTTCTTACAAAAATAAAAATATAACATAACATAATATAATATAATATACTTGAATTGAACAAAAGTTGGTTATTTGTGTTTAAATTTAAATTATGAATTATGAATTTAAACGTAAAACCTAATAAAATGTTGAAGAAAAAATATATGAAAAGGTTACAAATATTATAACAATGATTAAAGAAGCCAACATGAAGTAAATAAAAGAAAACTAATAAAATTGAGTTAAATAATCAGAGCTGCTTAAATAATTAAACCATCTATCTGATTCTCTTAAGCTAATTTAATTTTAACATCAAAGATATCATATAACATTTTATAAAATTTGACATGTTAAATATATTGTAAATTTTTTAACTAAGTATTTTATAATAATGACATTTTAATCATTACACCAATATTATTGCAAAAAATATTTTATAATTAACTTTTAAATAAAAAATAAAAGTTTATAAGATCAATGAATTCGCTAAAAATAATATAATTTCATAATTCTTATAATATTTATTATAAGATAAATATATATTTATTAAAAGTTATTTTATACAATATAATAACAAGCTCAATTATAAAGTGTAATATGTTACAATTGATTATATTAATGTTATAGCATTAAACTCATTTATGCATATTTATTTAAAAAATAATTAATGCAAAAATTGAGAAGTGAATTCTCATAAGTAGAGAATAATTTAAAAATAAATATACTCATTGATAAATAATTAACAATTAATAAATGAGTCAGGTAAAATAGATAAATTTAAATTGTTTTAGACACATATGCATATACAATTTATTATTTAAAAATAATAAAATATAATTATCTTACTTTATAAACAAAAATAAAATGAGTAATGGATAAGTAGTGTAAGAGTTTAGAAATATAAGGGTTAAAATGGTTAAAAAAAAAGTTGGGCCATTGAAAAAAATAAATAGTAATTAGCAACTCCCTTTTTTATTATAATGTGTAAGATATTTGACTTTTAGTGTCATATGCACGCACACACAAAAACTTCTTCATTTTCAGGGTGCATCCAATTTTTTTAAAAAACTCTAATAAAATTATTTATTAAAAAATTTATTTTTTATTATTTTGTTATAACTTAAAAATATAGATGACAATTCGTGTCACTGTGTCATAAACGGATCATGTAGCAAACATTTTGTATTACATGTATTGTAAACGGGTTGTATTATAAATATGTCATATCATAAATGAATTGTGTCGTAACTTTATTAATAATTGTGTACCTGCATATAACATATTTAAATTTTTATAATAAGTTTTTAAAATAAATTTATACAAAAATATTAATAAAAATATAAGACATATTAAAAATAAATTAAATTTTTAAAAAATTATATGTCAAAAAATAATACAAATTATATTAGCAATAAATTAATAAAAATATTAATTTTAAATTAATTTATTTATAATTTGTCACTTAACTTATTCATAATTATGTTAAACGTGTCATTTTTAGATTTATCAAGTTAACTTATTTATAACCAGAATTTAGTCGTGTCTAATTGTATTTGAACCATTCTAACTTAAACCCATTTATGTAAAACCCAGGCTTATTAACTTTGTATTATGTTTAAGTCGAGTTATCGTATATAATTTAAAATATGAAAGTAATGGACATTTTGATATTTATTAAAAATTAGAATTAATTATTATATTAAATTAAAACTTTATTTTATTGTTCACTAGCGTATATGGTTTCTAACATAAGTAGCTTATTATTTATTTATTTATGAGTTTGTCTTTTCTTTTTATTCTATTTACTCATAATTAACATATATAGTTTGACTTAACTTTTAACAAATGATAACTACACACAAAACTTTTAAAATATTCTAAAATATCTAACCTTTTCTTTGACGATTAAGCATTGTCATTTTCGTTGACAAACTTGTTATATTAATAGAGGGCTTCTAATGGCGTGAAGGCAAACTAATCAATGATAAATAGCCATATACCTACTACAAATGAATGCACCATAAGATAGAGAGAGAGCTGCACTTATGCCTCTTTTGCATCCATTAATCATGTATGTAGGTAGGCCATCCATTTAGATGGATAGTTTATGAATAATATAAATAAAAGCAATTTGCATTAAATGGATTGCGGGTTTCCTTGCCCAGATGTTTGCCTTTCTAAAGCCAAGTAGCGATAATAAAACTCTATACAAATAAAAAAAAATGTTATGAAGACTAAAATATGTACCTCATTAAACTTTAGATTTGTAACTTTCTTGAAAAATATGTTGTATTGATTGATTAATTTTTAAAATTTGATGTGATAGTAAGTAATTTACAACAATTAGTTTATCGATTTCAGTCTCCCTATCATTACTCTTAAAAAATAAAATTTATCTGTAATATTTGCATTCATCTCACCATTAAATTAATATTTCAAATACATTAGTTCAGTTTGGGAAAACATTTTTAAAAGCCCTTTTTTTTAAGTTTTCAATATCCCGTAATTAGCTAATTCGAATGCAAAAAGACGAAACAAAAATAACATAATCAGACTATCTCCGAATAGGGATGATAATTTATGACATGATACGATAACTCGACACAAAGTTAATGGATTTAGGTCAAAATAAAAAATTTAAAAATAATACGTTTATCACGATTATAGATAAGTTAAAAGATAAATTATAAATATGTTAATTTAAAATTAATATATTTATTAATCTATTGATAATAATATAATTTATTATTATTATTTTAAATATAAATTTTTAAAATTTTAATTTATTTTTAATACTTTTATAAAATGTTTTAAAAATTAATTGATTTGTTTCGATAATACCAAATTTGGTCACTAATTTGGGCATTCGTATTTTTCATACTATCAAGTACTCTCGCAGGTAGCGTACGTACGTACTTTACCATCTGTACACTCGACGCTCGTCATTAGTCAAGCGGAAGCTCTATTGGACGACCAGGAGCCGGGTTAGTGAAATAAAGAAAAAGAACGAAGAAGAAGAAGCAAAGAGCAGAAGCATCCAATACCAGCAATTGTGTCCAAACGCCATGAGCGATCCTCGTGTGGACCTTCGCACCACGCCTCAAATACTGAAACAATCTTCTCTCTTCTTCTTCTCCAATTTCTACACATTCCTCTTCCTCTCTCTCCTCCTGTTCTCCTTCAGAACCGCCGTCGAGAACGGGACTCTCTTCGTCACCACCTTCATTGACCGCGACCCATCTCTTAAAGCCCTTCTCTCTCGCCTCGATCTCGCCGGGAAAAACCTCCGATCTCCTGAAACCCTCAGATCCCAAACCCTCGCCCACCACCACCGCCGCCGCCGACCTTTCCTCCATCTCACTCGCGTAGGAACCCTAGACGACGACTTCTTCTCCGGCGAAGAAGACGATGACCGGAGCCTATTCGGATTCTCGCGGAGATCTCCTGTTAATGGAAGTTCGGTTAATTTGTCTCATTTTTTCCGTCGGGAAGGGGAATTAGGGTTTTCGGATTCGGTCAAGAATAACGGAATTAGGTTCTCGGAGATTGTTGGATCCGGGATTTTGTTTAAGACAGAGGGTTTCTCGCTAGCCGGTGAGGGCGATGATGATGGTAGCGAGAGGAATGATACGGCTGTGGGTTCGCAAGACGATCGCTCGGTGGAAATTCAGCTGTTTATTAACGGATTGGAGATAGGACGGCGAGACGCCGCGGCGTTCTTCTTTCTGGTGAGCTTCTTATCCGCTGCTTATGGTTGGGTGATTCTAGGGTTTCTGATTACAAATTCCTGCATTCTTGGAATTGTGTTTATTGCTGTGGCGAATAGTTATTTAGGAAGGTACAAGTCGTTTTTGAGAACGATTTGGGCAGGTTCTCGTTTGGGAATTCGGAGACTTTCGGGGTTTATTCTCATGAGATGGGCAGTTAGAGATGCAATGACACAAGTTCTTGGATTGTGGTTTTTTGGTGAAATTGAGGACCAGCATTCTTTTTTTAAACTATTTGTGGTGTTGAAACTGATGCCTTTCTCTGTGAATTCTCCTTGGATTAGGGGGTATGAAAAGCAGGTTTCGCGGTTTCTGTTTAGTTGGTTTTTGTCGGATACTTTTGTGGCTCTTTTGTATGCTGTGGATTCTTGGGTTGCAATCATGGAAACCAGGAGTGGATGGGAAATTGTAAAAGAAGGGTGTTATTTGATATCTACTATGTTGAACCAAGCAATACAGCTTAAGTGCTTTGAAGCTATCCTATGTGGCTCCTTTGTGAGATGGGTTTTGGCCTGGATATTTGGTAATTTGTTTGCTGCTATATTTCAGTCAGCAGTAGAGATTTACTTTATGGTGGTTTGGTTGATATACTATTTTTCAGCTAGATGTAAGGATGTCGATTCAGATGGGAGAGGGGGATTTGGCAGGAGAGATTTGGAGGATTATATTGATGGTCTTAGATGATTCCACTTGCGGTAGTGCTGGTTGGCCATTCAAAATTTGAGGTTCTAAATATAACTGTAATATATAGGTGACATTTTGATATCTTGGCCATGGGAAAAACACTTCGATTTTTTTTGTTGCAGCCACCAGCTCCTGCTGTGTTGTTGTGTGTACTTTATCAGTTAGGGGGAACATTTGAAACTTTGTATATTTTCACAAGAATCTTTGTTTCTGTAAATTTTTGTTCTGCTCATAGTTCCAATTTCTTGTGGCATATGGTCTCTTAGAAATGGATATAAAATGGGAATGCTGGTGATGTGCTTGCCTGAAATTTTTTTGGTTATAGATCTTGCTTTAATTTAATTTCTAGTCTGAGAAGTTTATGTGTTAATTTCTTAGTCTTGCAGTAAATCATTCATAGAATGCTTTCTTTTGATATTTAGAGACATTGGTTCTTGTTGATGCTATCAGTATGCTAGAAATGCAACAGTTTTTAGCACTTGTAAAAAGTGGCATCTCTACTAGCTTTCTGTTATTTTTTCTTTGCATTACTAGTTGTCAACATTGTTCCATATCTCTGAAATTTATTATTTTGAATTTTCTGAGGTTTCTATTTTGTGCTTGGCATGCTTGAGATAGGGTAAAAGGATGTAGACTTTTGGTAAAGCTGGTGATGATAAAACTAATTGTAGCATTGGCAAACTATTGGTTGAGTTGTTGATGTTGTGATTTGTTTTTTTTTTCTTTTAAATTTTGTGGATATGGGTCATGAGGTTATGTTGCTAGTTTGCTGGGGCATTTTCTCATTGGATCAATGGTGAGAGGACAGGGACAATGTAAGAGATAGCAGGAGAGATGGTGGTTGCACACTGGCTGAATATAATTGACGAGGAAGAGATATGCAGTGGAAAAGGTCATGAGATTGCCGCAAATAGTCAACAAGAACAATACAGAACAGCTAAGGATGGATAAATAAAGTATTGCTAAGTTTTGTGACTGTCTATTAAATCTTCTCATCAATTTATTTTAGGGTATTGAGGAATACATATTTGCAAGTCAGCATGTCAGTCACTTTTTGCTTTAGATATCAATTTGGCTGCTGCAAGGTTTTCTTTGCAAACTTTGTAGACGGATGGGTAGGAAGCAACAAATGAAGTGCTTGGGTAACACCACTAAGGAAGTAGTATTGTTATCAATTATAATAGTTGAGAGACACTACAACAATCCTGGGCACTTTTTGAAACTTGCTAAGGTTGCAAATGATAAATGGCGAACAGTAATTCTTCCAAGCATTATAACTATGATGGACAGTCCGAGTTTCTGAACATATTGATAGAATATGCTTGGATTGTGCAGTTGCCAAAAAATAAAAAAAAATAAAATTATAGCACGACTACTCAGTGTGTTTAGTGAGCAAATTGGGTGATATTATAGAAAGCTGTTAAAGATATGCTATTAGAGCTCATGGAGGAAGGAATGGAACTCAATTTAGCTCAATGACATTTGTCGCATCTGTACGTCTTATTTCAACCCTTTTCAAGGCAAGAATGGGCTTTTTTTATTCCAGAAATTTGCAACCCTAGGTATAGTGTTATATATTTATGCAGATAAAGTGCCAATATGATTGTGGCAGCATGATTTGTCAAGTACAGAAGTTGGCCTAAAACGTTGGCTTCATTAATAGTTTGAGAATGGAAGTGGGTGAGTGAATGTGGAAAGACTAGCTCATGAATCATTGTAAGAAGAATTGTTGGCTTGATTTCGGTTGATGGAAGAACAGTGAAGTTGCAAAAAGTGGCTCATTCATGGACGCATGTTACTGGCAGTATATTGGTGGTTTTGAATTTTCAAAGGAAGAGGAGGTATTAGAAGTTGAATAGGTGGAAGAGGACAATGACAAGCCTCGAGACTCTTTGGCAACGTAATGAAGAGCACATTAGGTGAAGGTGGGAAACATGTTTCAACTAGAGAAAATCTGATGTGAAAAGTCCTTGAAGATTAAAAGACTAGTTTTGAAGTTTGGTAATACTTGTGATTTTGACTTGGTAGGGAATAGGGATTCCCTTCGGTCCTGTTCCTAGAATTGTCAATGGTATTGGTTAAAACCATGAAACTGAACCAACTAACGTGTTGGTTTGGTTTTAAATGAGTTTGTTTGAATTGGTTTGTGCTTTGGAACTTAGGAAACTGATATTAGATGAATCAAATTGGCAATGTTTATATTTTAAGTTTAATATTTAATATTTTTTATGGTGTGGATTTGTATTATCATCTATGTAATAAGATATTTTTTTTTTAAAATTCAATGGATTTATTTCATCTACATGTGAATAAAGATACATTTAAAATGTTTAAATTAGTCAACCCAAATTGACACCAAATCAATTATATGTGATTTGTTGCAGGCTAATGTAAATGATTGGTTTTTGTATTTGTTTAACAAATATGATTGATTACTTTCTGATCAGGTTTGGTTCAATGTGAAATTGGCAAATTGTCTCTGCCGATGTTTTTTCTTTCCAATCTCATTCTTTCCTCTATTTCGAATATTGTTCTGTTTTCTAGATCCAAAACAGACCATGTAGGGGTTTGGGGGTAACATTCTTTATTTATTTGTTGATTTTTTGTCAGAGGAAACACAGATACAAACTTTGTTAATGTTAATGTTTGCACCAAAGCTTTGCATGAGATTTACCCCTAGAAGTGATGAAATAACATAAAATGATAATTAAAAAAAAAAAAAAAACACAAAAGCAAAAGAGGGGAAAAAAATCAGCCCACCCGCTAGAGCCAAATTGGCCTAGCTCATATAAAAAAAAAAAAAAATGCAAAGAAGCAAACAATCTAACTTCTAAAACCCTGCTAAATATATGCATCTATTGCAGTTAATAAACCAATCCATCAAAGATATTCTTTCGAGGAGAAGGATGAGACGAACTTTAAGAACATGGATTTTATTTTATATTCTCCCACACAGTGTTGTCAAGGTAAAAAGGCTGACTTAGGCAGTAAGCTTCTATAAGGCAAGGTCTAGATGGATTTAAGGTAGACTATAAATAAATTAATTAGAGGTCCCTAAAGAATATTTTTTTAGTCATTGATCCCTTATTTTACATATATATATGTCTGTGTATGTGTGTGCATGGTAGACTGTAAATTAAAATAAATAATATATTATTTAGCTTTTACTAATTTAGGGTTTAAAATTAAAAATTTTCTAGTCCTTGGAAAAAAAATTCACAAGCACCCCCCTCATACCGCTTGGGCGCTTGTTGGTTTTTTAGCAAGTCTTTGGATCTCATTGAAGATTCTACTTTTCTTCTCTAACCATTTAATGTTCGTAATGCAACACTTGGAATTTAGAGTTGGCCAAACCTTAATTTATCTAATAGTTGGTTGGTAGATAAAGATGAACATGACAACACCAACGTGGTTCTACATTCAAAAATAGTTTCTAAACAAGTTTCAAAAGTAGTTTAAATTTGATATGGGAAAAAGCTTTAATGTTCTCTTAAAAAACTTAAGGTTTGTATCGAAAGGCCATTTTTTAGATTTTGACAAGATCCCAGTAGAAGACATCCTAACAACGTTAGTTTTGAGTATCAAATGGACCCTTACATTGATAAGGAGAACTGGAAGGGAATGGAATTTTTGAAAGGTCTTTGGAATGTTATAAATTTTTCTTGGTAAGCAAAAGAACTTGGTGAAATGTTTGAGAAAGAAATGTTGAACGAAGTAGTTGACTATTTTCTCTTTGAACATCTATTATAATAAAGACTCATATTAAGCGAGACTTAAGCTTAATAAAAGAAAGATGGTGGAATGGAATGATTGAATGTGTCAACCTGTGGATCACTCACTTAGTTGCTCAAAGATCGGAGGTATTAAGGAAGATTTAATTAGGAAAAATCTAGGTTTGATTGCTCTTGGTTACTTGGGGTAAGTTGGGAGGCTTTTCAATGATGTGTTCTATTCAAAGACTTGAAGGCGTCAAATTGTTTAATGAGTGATATGACAAATTTGCAATTTTAGTGAAAAATGAGGGAGGATGAGTTGTTTTTAGGGTATATGATTTGTGCATTGATCATATTGCTGGATAGAAATGCTAAATCTAATGATTTGGAGAGACATTAATGCAAAGTTTTCCATACAAGGACATGCAAAAGCATGATTATGAGAATCGAGAAGGTGGATAGGGACTTTACTAAGAAGCTGGATGTCTTCAACCTCTTTTCTTGCAGATCCTTATTCTCATATTTTGCTATTCTCCCTTAAGGTAGTCATTTTAGTCTCTACTATTCATTTGAAATGTTCCTATTCCCTAAAAGCGAAATACTTAGTAAGGTACTTGGTGTTAGGAGATTCAATGCCCTTTACATTTTTTGGTAAAGAAGATTAGGGCCATGTATTATTCTGTCCATTGCTGTATTTTGCACCATTATGAGAACTGAGAAGGTGGTGGTGGATAGGGACTTCACTAAGAAGCTGGATGTCTTCAACCTCTTTTCTTGCAGATGCTTCTTCTCATATTGCACTTGTTCCCCTCAAGGTAGCCACTTTACTCTCTACTATTCCATTTGAAATGTTCTTATTCCTTTGAAGCGAAATACTTAGTATGATAATTGATGTTAGGAGATTTACCCTATAATAAGAAGCAACCATTACTTGAATTGGAGGGAAATGCTTAAAAAGGTAGGTGCTATACTATCGCTCAAAGTATTTCACGTTGTATGCCTAGCGATTTGTGAAGTCTGCTTGCCAAATTAAAAGAAAAAAAAAAAAAAAAAAGATATGGGTGTCTAAGTTAGTGTGTCAGTTGGTGTGCAATATAAAAATATATATATATATATATATATATATATATATATATATATATATATTTTTTTTTTTTTTTTCTTCTTCACCCCTTGCTAGTTACAAAGTCGAAGAGTATAGTCTTAGACACATGTTAATTGGTATTTTGGGGAGTATACAAACATTCTGGTATTATTTTCTTTCTTTGCAGGTACTGCAGGGAGTCCTAATGCTAGTCATAGTGATTTTTCACTTGTTCAATAACAAATCTAGGCAGTGCCCGACCTTTCTCTCTGTGCTACAGATTTGAGTTTATCATGCCATTATGGCCTTTTCTTTCTGCTGTTTTGTGATAGCATAATGTAATTAAGACAGACTTGCATTCAAGAAAGAAAAGTATAGCTAGTAAAAATAAGCTGTTTGGATGACATTAGTTCAGTGAAACGGTGTGCATCGATTCAGATTTAAGGCTTACCAAATCAGTAGCTTAATATGAATTTGCTGGAGAACAGATTTTTGGTGGGTTTTCATAACTAATCCATTTTATCCAACAGAGCATTCTTTCATTGATCTATGTTTATTTTTATTTTTTGGTCATTATTTTAGTTAATTTTTTTTTTTCAATATCTGGTTTCTTGGCATGGCGGCAGGTTCCTGTAATTTAAGGCGATATATATATATACACACTTGCAGATTTGGGTATAGTAACAGTGTTTAAGCTAACTTTCTCAATAGTTTGGATAAATTGAAGCAACACTTCTGCTCAAATTGGAAAACTGAACCTTTATTCTATTAATTTTGAAATTTCCAAGTAATTGAGACACATTTAGGAGGCACCAAATCTCTATTTTAGTGAGATTAATCCTCTCCGGTTTAGGTATAACAGAGGAGCAAGTTTGGATTTAGTTTGAAACAATGTGGTGGCAGTGGCTCTGCCATTACAATTCAGCATTATGTCACTTGACGTATAATGGAATCCAACAGTTAAAATCTGCGAATCTGAATTGTTCTTTTACTTTTATTTTCTCTTATCCTGTTAAACTCATATTTACAGATAAGCCATCAAGAAACTTCTGATACGAATGATCTTCCAACCATGAACCTACACCCCTAGCAACCCTACAGGAAGACTTCAGTTTGCTGTTTGTTTGATGGACGTCCACTAAATAGGGTGCTAGGCACAAAAAGATTTTCCTTCGTCCCATCATTTAACCAAGCCCTCCGTGTTAAAAAACAATTTATTGTGATTAATTGTGCTTCCCACTCGACCCTTCGGTGGATTCTCCAATCCTGTTTTCCATTAACTCCTACGCCTCATCAGCCTCTCCCTCTATAAATAGAGTTGCTCTGTTAAGTAACGTGTGTAACAAACCGAGCAGTAACCTTGCTTTCCTGGGGTAAAAATGAAGATGGTTAGTCCTCTTCTAGTCCTCATTTTGGTGATTTCTTGCATGAAATTGCAAGGTGAAGTTTTAGCAAGAAAACCTCAATACCTCGAGCAAAACTGGCAAAAAGGCTTCGAGCATGGGAGGAACCTTGAAGAAGAAGACAACGAGAAGAACGAAGACGTGCATCCTATTAGCAGCACTGATCCCAATGACCACCATAACATACCTAGGGATCGGTATGGTGGCAAAGGTGGTGGTCGATGATCCCATCAGTAGTACCGAGCCCTTGTTGAACCTAGCGGCATGTGAAACTCCTTTAATAATCTAGCGTGTTAGATGCTTCAGATCTTGTGTTATGTGTGGGGGTCAAAGTAAGTATTTTGTACTACCTCGTGTCTGCTAATAAAAGAATCATTAACTGCTACTTGTTGGACAAACGAGTCTCTATTAGTATTAATATCTGTCTTTAACTTCATATGTAACCTTCTACCACAAAAAGTTTCGTTATTAATAAAGATGAGATAGAAACATGTGTATATCTTATGGTTCTGTCGCATGTATATGATGATTAATGGGGAAATGAATGATGAAATGGGTTTAATACTAGATTCTATTGCAAGCTTGATGGTATTTATTGATAGTGCCGATTGCTGAGAAACACATAGATTTATTTATTATAAACATAGGGGTGGATTGATAAAGGAGGAAGCGTTTGAGGTGAATTAGGCCATGGACCAAGTGACGTCGACGACACCAGCGTCTACGTCGAGCCCAAGATCGTTCCACACCGCAATTGAAGCATCGACGATATTGTTCTGGCACGGACCCTGGAAGGCGTGCTCAGCGTCGCACCCACGCATCGAGTCACACTCGTCGACCACCGTCGCCGTCGTGCTCCTTCCATTGTTTGCTGTTATGCGAATTGTCATTCCACACCTGCCATCCATTAATTACTACAGTGACAATCAAACTAAAATGAGTACTGGTAAACAATTTAAGATACACAAACCAAATCCGACGGAATTTTGGATGTACTTTTTGGGTAGCGAAAATGTTTCTCAATTTTAATATGCTGCTGTATTACAGTGCTTGTTGAAATGTGCCATGCATCCATCATTAATACATGGAGAAAGAAGAAGTCATTGAATTGCATATATTTTCTTTTAGCAAATCTTATATGGTTTAGATCCCAATTGACCCCTTTTTTACAGTCTTTTTTTTGGGAATTTTCTTTTTTTTTTTTTAATAGATTTCTCATGTGTGAAATAATAGTATTTAAGTTGACGAGAAGTTTAATAATTATTGGAAGAGAAAACATGAAAGTCAAGGGATAATAAGATAAAGTTTTATATTTGATATATTGTTTTGGTTCAATTTATTAATTTTGAATATTTAAAAGAATTTTTAATGATAATTCAAAACTTTAATATTCCTAATATATTGTATAATAGTACAGAATCTTGTTCTTTTTCTTTTCTTGCTATATAGATTTTTTTTTCTGAGAAAATAATTATAGTGGCCTGAGTAGTTATCCTTTAAAAACAAAGTGGGGTAGTTATCATTTATTTCTTTTATTTTGTGAAGTGGAGTTTCTAAGGTAGGGTTCAGAGCAATTTATTAAGAAGCAATTAGTTATCTTGAAAAGTTGGACAATGATACATTTAAAATATATATATATATATATATATATATATATATATATATATATATATATAAAATTTAATAAGATAATCTGAGAAGTTCTTAAAATTACCAAATCACCTTGTTATAGTCTTAGAATTGAATAGAAGAAGTAGATTGTGTTTGAGTGGTGAAAAAAAAAATCTCATTTTCTTTTGTTTGTTTAGGAAAAATGGTTAAAAAAAATAATTGAAAAATTTTCTCGAGCTCACGTATTTTCTCGCTAAAATTTGATTAATTTAGGGGGGTGAGGAAATAAAATGTTTTCATAATTTTTTTCATATATTAATATAAGCAATAACTACTTATAATTAACCTTTTTTGAATTTTCTCATGTTTAATAAAACAATTTTTAGAAAATAAAAAAAATTTCTCAAGAAAATAATATTTCTTTCTGAGAAAAAAAATATGTGGCTATCAAATACACCCTAAATTTCAAGTAAAAAAGGAGAGAAGGTAGCATAGATATAATCATTAAATGGTTTTACCATAATAATACCCAAAGATTTCTATTACATATATATAGTATATATTTAGTTGGTCACAACTTGTATACCCACTCTCTACACTTGTACAATTGAGGGGAGTTCTCAACCCCTAATTGAAAAATACTTGAAAAAGCAAAGTTAAGTTCAAAAAATAAAAATAAAAATAAATCTCAGATTGCATTAAATGCATGTGTTTTAAGAATAACTTTTTCAAAGTTGGGTTATAAAATCATTTCTATGGATTTTTTAAGTTTTTTAAAAACATATTTGAATCCTATTAAATATAAGAAAAAGTCAATTTTTTTTATATGTTTTCTAATAATAAGTCATTTATTTAACCTAGAAAAAAAATATTACTGTTTTTAAATCCTATCAAATTAAGCTAGTTTTTGTAATTTTCTCCCCATTATGTACTAACATTAAAAGCTCAAAAGATTTCGAATTCTATGGGCAAAACCTACCTTTAATATAAGGGCATCAATTATGCACTTAATGGAGGCTACCTCAGCAAATAAATGTTGAACGTTTGGTGCAGACCGAACTCAACATTTAGTTTTAATTTTTTTTTTAAATGAGTTGGTGCCCGAATAAAGGAATTGAGAAAAGATAAAATAATTGTAACATATTCATAATTATTAAAAGAAAATCTTGTGACACATGTAAAGATTGTAAAATATTAGATGAACAAAAAGAATATTATCTGATCTCACGCAGAGCATTGCCGAAATAAATTACCTGCTACGACCATCGAACCAACCAGTGGAAAGAGCAACGATGCGTTCCTTGTTGGAATGGTATTCACCGTCGCACTCCGACTGCCAGCCGCCGTCACCGCCTTCCTCGAAGTTATTATTTGTGAGACGAGCAGCAGTGGAGGACGTGACGGGTGGCGAGCAAGTGTAAGTCTGGTAAGTTGTGCCCGAGCAAGTAAGCTCGCCGGAAGGCTGGCACTGATCACCGGACTGGTCTTCGTCAGAAGAGCCACTACCGCCACCGGAACAAAACTGAGTTCCTACATCAGGGTCGTCGTCGCATCTTCCTTCAATGCAGGTAAGTTCGCCTTCGCAATCGTTCAAGTCCCCGCACGATCCTCCACAGGAAGAAAGAGCGGTCATAAGCCGAGGAAGAAGAAGGGGAAAGAAAACAGAAAGAAAACTTAGCATAATTTTATCATTGGCCATGTAATTGATACTGAAAATATTACAAAAGCAATTTGATTTTTAGAGCTTACTTAGCATGGAATTGGAACCATTATTTTATAGAGGGGTGAGTGTGTGCGTTTGTGTTGGGGTGTGGTGATGAGTGCGAGATATCATAAGTGTGGAAGAAAAATCAAGGAAGGGACTTTAAGTCTCATCAAACAGAGACAACGGGTTCTGCCCCTTTTCATTTGATTAGTTTGTTTCCTGTTCATGATTCTGGTCGTCATTGACTTGATATCATCCCTGACAAGGTACTTAGGGCATCCCTAACACATTAAATAGGCGTTGGCACAATAGCTATTTACATCAATTTAAAAAAATAATAATAATAAAATTTTAAAAAAAAGAGCATTGAACGTTTGATCTGCACCGAATACTCAAGGCTCTTAGTATTGAAATGATGCTCTAATGAACACCACCTCAGCACCATCAAACGAAATACTCTTAGAGTTTGTTTGGTTGGAAGAGTGAAAGTAGATGGCAAAAAATTTATTAGCAATAATAAAATTATTTGACCACTTTTTTTCAAGGTGAAAGTTAATTTTGGGAGTGACACATTCATAATATTACTTGTGTTTTTAAGTGTTTATATGCCAATCTTTGATTATTTGTGTGTTTATAATTTATTAGACATTACTTTTTAATACATTAAATTTTAATATGCTTCAAAAGTATTTTTTTAAAAACACTATATACATTTTTTAGAAACTCACCTCTTAGTGAGGACCCGAACCTTCCATCTCCAAAGTGAAAAGTGGGTTAATATTGGTTAATACTTTATTTTTTATTCAAAACTTGCAAATAAAATAATAAAACATGAAAATAATTATGTTAAAATTTTCATTTTCATTTATTATATATGTACTAAATTGTTCTATTGATGCTACGTGCGCTAGGAGTAACGCTGAAGCCAAATGGAAGGAAGTCATTATTTTCAGGTTACAAATCTAATTTATTTTTATTTTCTCAAATAATATTTGAGACATAAATTTTATTTGATTAGTTTATTTTTATTTGGATTACCCAAGCCTGGCCCTGAGTAGGGGTCCAAAAAGGACAGCCTTGGCCCCTTATTTAAAAAACATTATGAAAAATTATTAACAAATATGTGTATTTTCCTTCAATTTTGAAAAAAATTCTCTCATTCCCATAAAAATAGTAGATTTTCTTAACATTTAAAAGTAAATCGTTATCATTTTAAACTAGCCTTCCTTTATTTATTGATAATTTATAATATAATAATTTTTTTTTAGGATCTTAAGTTATCATTTCTAAAAACTTAGGATCGGCCCATGAGATTACCGCATTAAATAATAAGACTATCTTTTCAATTATTTTTAGGTTACATGCCTAATTTATTTGAGTTGTTGTACACTTATTTGTGATACAAACACGCATACATGGATTGACGGGAGAAGGGGAATTAGGCCATGGACCAGGTAACGTCCACGATTCCAATGTTGATGTCGAGGCGGAGGTCGTTCCACACCGCATTCGAAGCGTCAACGATGTTGTTGTCGCATGGGCCCAGGAATCCGTGCTCGGCGTCACACCCTCGCCTAGAGTCGCACTCGTCCACCACCTTAGCCGTCGTGCTCCTTCCATTTTTAGCAGTTATCCGGATCATCTTTCCACACCTACAGCGACAATCAACAGTATTAATTAATCCTAAACTGCTCACTTTATTTATTTACTTATTTACTGTATTACAATTCCATAGTACAACAGGTAATCTTTCTCAACTTAAATAAATAATAATAATTAATTAAGATTCCCTAACTATTTATGATTTAATAATTTTTTCAGAACATTTT
>JAJIYU010000657.1:0-45887 GCA_030144865.1 Tinospora cordifolia
TACGTATATAGATACATACACACACATACACATACACACATACGTACATATACAAAAGTAAATGTGCTAGTGTGTTCACGTGAATGAATACTAAATGTGAATTACCTATTGGATGTGTTTTATATGTATATATATGGATGTATGTATGTATAAGAAATTATTAGAAAAAAATAATTTAATTTTCAATGAAATAATTTATAAATAGCTTTTTGAGTAATCTTGTACACATAGAGAAGTTCATACAAGTAAATGTGCACGTGTTTTGCATGCAAATGAATAAGGTTAAATATTAAAAAGTAAGACCTTGATGCATCTATGTATTAATGAATGTGCAATATTATTATACATGGTCTTTATACAAAGTTAATTATTGAGGCAAACATTATTTTTCTAATTCTTTCAATTTTACACACTCTACTAAGATGTTAAAAAGCAAGACCTTTTAAAATTTTATAAGTTGTCTAAATTTTTTTTTTATTATTATTATTATCACAAAATTGTGGAAGTTCAATAGAACTTCAAGGACATTTTTGATATGTCGTTGTTTAGTCAATTTTACAATTTGATCCTTCAATATATGTTGTTAATGCATTCAGGAAAATTTCTATCCTATGCAATACTATTTTAGCCAAACAAATGTAGATTTTGGTTTTCCTTTAATTTAATTGTGTTATAAAGTTATTTAGTGCTTTTTTCCTTATAATTTGATTTTGTTTTGTTCTCAATCAATTGCTATGACATGGTAATTAAACGTTGTTATTTCATATTTTTGAAGTATCCAATTCCATTGAAGAAGGAAACTCAAGGAAGAACACACCGTTATATTGGTAGTTGGCTAAAGTCTCAGCCACGTGATAAGGTATGATAAGAACAACTTTCTTAAAAAGAAAATGTTGATGGGACACCCATTTTATACTTCCAAAGAGTACATTATCATTAGTGCATCGATGGATTGCCTCAATTATGTTCCAAAACATGTTTTGAAGCATGCAATGGTTTATGAAAGTGATTTACACTTTGAACAATTAAGAAAATTTTCCTCTACTTGCCACATCAAAAACTAAATCACAAGCTTTTGATAAAAAACGATCAGTTCTAGTAAACTTAATAGTATGAACACCTTAATGCTTGTCCGTTATGATACTCGTAGAAAAAAATTGCAAAAAATGCAAAGAAGCAACATCTTGTATCCTATAGCAAAGGGTTTGAACCAAGGGTTCAAGAAAGTCAATATGACATTACTATTTTTAAAGTACAAATGAAAAGAAGAAGGAAAAGCTTATTCTTTGTGAAAAGAAAAGAAAAAAATAAAAGGAAAAGGAAAGTTATGATGGCTGTTTTTCTTTGTTGTAAACTGTCTAATATCAGAGTTATGGCTAGTAGTAGTAGATGGAGGTTTAGTGATGTATATCAAGCTATCGCTAATACTCTTCCTCATGCATAAACCCATTCTTCATGTAGAAAGACAAAAGAAATATACAAATACTATCATGCAAAGGTGGAAGATGCAAATGCCAATCAGTGTTCTCAAGGCCCTTGAGCGCCTAGGCCACTGCCTAGGTGCTCTAGGGGGTCACAATTTATCTTTTTCAAGAGAGGCTCAGAAAATTTTTTTATTTTAAACTCTAAATTAACAAAAATTAAATAGTATATTTAAATCAATAATATTCCATTTATTTTAATACATTACATATATACCAATGAATAAATAAATAATTTTTTAGGAACCTTTGAATAATTATTTTATGGTTTGCTTAGGCGCTGCCTAGCCCTGTAGGGGCTTATTGCCTAGTTCTATCTTTTTGCCTTGACAACAATGATGTCAATAATGAGACTTAAATCCAAATACTCTTAAAAAACTAAATCTCTAATATCATGTTGAAAACCACTAGCAAGTGGGGCCTTTTATGTGTAGTACTAGGTTCCTTTTTTCTTCCTTCTCTTGTTATTAGAGGAATTGGAATATTTTGAATACT
This sequence comes from Tinospora cordifolia, assembly GCA_030144865.1. Classification (NCBI taxonomy): domain Eukaryota; kingdom Viridiplantae; phylum Streptophyta; class Magnoliopsida; order Ranunculales; family Menispermaceae; genus Tinospora; species Tinospora cordifolia. The sequence continues at coordinate 1,977 of JAJIYU010000657.1, forward strand.
AAGATACCTTTACTTTCTTTTTTTTTTGTGACAACAAATTTAGAATGTATTGCATTAAGTGTAATATTGTATAGCTACACACAAGCATAAAATTGGAAAAAAAGAACCTGGACTTACGAATCAAAATAATGCCAAATTGGTTGCTACCCTCACAACCAATCCCCTAATGCAGAGCCCCTAGCTAGCTTTCTAGCGTTGAGCACTATAGAAGCCAACAAGAGGGAATTTTGTCAAACACCCCCAACATCCACTCCATATACCCTCAATTCTTGTGGAGGGTGAAATGGAAGCTAAGATATGGTAAAACTATCAAATTCTTGGAAGACAAGTGGTGTGGCAGCCAAACTTTTAGAGAATAATTCTCGAGAATTTATGCATGAGGCTCCTATTGCAGAATTTTGTAAAGAAGAAGGAGTAGAGGAGAATATCCAAATAGGTTGGAATCTATAGTTGAGAAGCAACATAGACCAAGGTAATGAGCTGGAAATAGCACAACTCTTTCAAATAATAGGAGTGAGATTACAAAATAGCGATCTGGTCTGAAAAATGAAGTCATCGTCGCGATCCTGAACGTCGTCGTCATCGTGTCAAGATCCTGTGGCCTGTTCTGAGCTCGTTGCTGTCGTTGTGAGTTTCTAGTTTGTCGTTCCCGTCTGGTCTGGGTCTGGTTCTTCTTTTAGGGTTATGCGTGTCAATCTGGGAGTCTCTTCATCGTGATTTGGTGACATGATACTGTGAGGTTGTGAGACTATGATTTCAGAGACTACAATCTTAGACACTGCTAGATTGTGAGCTTAAATTTTCAAAACCTGCGCTTTGATGTTGGTAAAATTAAAATTCTCGTATTCACTTGGATTTGGTTGTGAGTTGATCTGGGCTAGAGAAGAACAACACTCGTCTAAGGTTTTCACTTTCCAATGAAGAAAATCACAGTCTAGAATTCAAGAAGATGGAATGCGGTTGTTATTGAGGAATTCAGCAAGTCCAGGAAATTTTGAATTGAAGTTGACGTGGAAGTTGCGAGGTGGTTAGGAAGGATACTAGTGGAGGCAACTCAGTCACAAAGAGATGGTAGTTTTAAGAAAATTTGGCGGGGGAAGGGGTTTGTGCTGCTGGTGGAAACTTTCACCAATTTAAGGGGAAGCTTTCTTAGATTGACAAAGATCGAGAGCGGGAGACATAAATTGATTTTTGTCCCAGACGAAGGCCAACATTTGAAATGGAAAGGTCTAAGAAAGGATTTGGAGGGTTGTCTACATTCCAGTAGACACAAGGGCACGAAGCGAAGGGGGAAAGAAGTAGGCCGAAGGATGGATCACAATGGACCATGGAAAGATGAAAAAGGAGCATGTCAAAGGGTAGATCAAAATGGACTATGGAAGAATGCCAAGGTGTCAGGATAGAGGGAAAAGAAAGAGAGTAGAAGGAGATTTGTTCCAAAAGAACGACCCCTGAGAAAGATAAAGAAACAGAAACACTAGTTTGTATTCATGAGGTTCACAGACAACATAAGGTGGGAAAGCATAGAGGAGGAAATATTGTTATAGCTTCAAGTTGATTACAGACTGGTGTTAGTTTGTGGAGATAGGGCTTTGTGTGGATATCCAATAGAGGAGGTAATGGCAGATATTGAAAAAGGGCAAGATGAAGATCAAATTGAATTATGCAATTCAAGCATGGGATACAGGGTTATAGTGGAAGAGCCGTTTGTTTTATTGTCGAAGAGCCTGGATTGGAGTTGAAGGTGTTCCCACCGAGGAATGGAAGAGAGATTTCTTTGAGGAATTAGCAGGCAAATGTGGTGGTTTTTTGGATATGGACTTGCATTTAGTGAATGACAATACGTTCAACAAGACGTATATAAAAGTGTTGGGATGGTCAAGTGGTTTTTTACCAAAAAATATGAAGTTGAAGAGGGCAGGGAAGGAAATTATAGTGCACTTGTTTAAAGTCGATGACATAGAGAGAGAGAAGTGCAAGTATCAGTCAAGAGCTATGAGGGAACAACAATGTGATAAAGGAAAACAACCAAAATGAGGGTTTTCAAGTGACAGAGCTCAAGGGCTTTCATGCTGGCAAGCATCGTCGGAATTTGGTGTGGCAAGAGATGGCTCCGTATGGGTGGGTCACATAGTGTCAGACAGGAAGGTGGTAGTAGCCACAATAGTTGAGTGGATGTATAGGAGGTCGGCGAATGATGATGATGATGATGACAACTGACGACTTGGTCGAAGCTCAGAGACGACTTTGATGGGTGAGAGTTGGAAATGGGGGGTGGTGCAGAAAGTGGTGAAGCAGGTGGAGACAGGCTCCCTTTAATAGTAAGCACGTTCTTGCAAGTGTAGAGAGATGTGTCGAACGAGAAGACAAACATGTTGAAGTAGACTAGGCCACAAGTTGTCGTGTAAGGAGGGTTTGTGAAGATGTGATGTTTGTTGAGAGCGGCCAAGCACCAGAGAATCAAGAGAAAGAGATTCAGATGGGCTGAGATATGTGGGCTAAGCGAAATGAAGGGGCTTCAAGTAATGAAGGCCGAACAAGCAATCAGGGCAGAGCCCATGTTGTTGCAACCCAGTCGGGCCATGTTAATACGACCCCCTGAGTAGGCGGTTCAGTAGGATAGGGAGGAAGGGGCTAATGCAATTGAAGTCCACGAGAGAGGTATTTTTGGGGCCCATGGACTAATGAGCTAGCAGAGAAATATAGACCCCTTGCAGCAGTAGTGGGCCCAAGGCCCATGGGAAATAGACCATGAGGAAGAAAGGGGAGGGGATTACAAGTGTATACAAGAAGACATAAGCAAAGAACCCAATGTAGAAAAATGTAGAGGAATGATCAGCTATCAACCATGAAGGAATGGGATAATGATAATGGAGGGCAGAAGTCATTCATTTTGTTAGGAAACAGTGAGGATGAAGATAGATGATGTCTGGAGAAGATGAGATGCTACAAGACTGCTAGCTTTCTTTTGGCTACAACAACAATTCCTCTGATAGACAATGTCAGATGGAAAGTGATGAAGAAAGAAGTGAGGCGGATTTTTTTGGGGCTGATGTGCACGGACAGGATTGTGTGGAAGGTCAGGCATTAGGAAGATTAAATGGGCTCTTTAATCCAATTGATGTTTTATCTCCTCCTCCTTCCATAGTTCCAAATTTAGTTCCGGAGACAGGAAGTGGACGTGACCAGAATGAAGAAGAGTTCAATTCTCTAGATATACTAGGGCGTGACGAAGTGGACAATTTTTTGAAGAAGCTCAACATCTTTTTTAAAAGCTAGGAAGTGCAAAGAAGAAGAAATGGAAAGAACTGGAGGAGCATTAAGCAGATTTTTGGTAGAGAGCCTTGTGATGGGAGTAGGGAGATGTTTGATCCTATGAAGATATTGTCATGGAATATTCGAGGATGCAGATCTAGGGAGAAGAGAATGATGGTAAAAAGGATTATTGGTCAAAAGTCAAAACAATCCAAATATTGTGATTCTTCAAGAGGTGAAAAAGGGGGAGGTTGGTAGAGAGCTAATAGGGGCTTTATCCGAATCCAAGTTTAAAGATTGGGTCTATTTGTCGGCTTATGGGACATAAGGCGGTTTATTAGTAGCATAGGAGACTAGGCGGTGTGAAGTTATTGAAGAAATGATAGGTAATTATTTAGTTTCAGTTAAAGTAAAGACTCTTGACGGGGAGGAGTGGTGGTTGTTTAGGGTCTATAGGTCGTGTGGTAGGCAAGGCCGAGACCTTTTCTGCATGAGCTAGGAGTCTTGAGTGTTATATGTGGTGATAGGTGGTGTGTGGGGGGTGATTTTGCTGTGGTAAAGTACGAAGTGGAAAAAAAATAGTGGGAGGGTGATTAGAAGCATGAAGGAGTTTGATTGTTTGATTTGGGAGATAGGATTACATGATCCCTTGTTTATTTAATGGTACCTATACATGATCTAACTTTAGGAGGAATCCAGTTTGCTGCAGATTAGATAGGTTCTTATTTGGAGCGGGGTGGGCAAACTTTATCCGTATTGTAGGTAGGACGTAGGGGGTTGTTTCGTGTCAGATCATTGGCCAATAATCCTAAACACCACCAAACCTCAGTGGGACCTAGGGCCAAGGAGATTTGACGGGAGACTGGCCTTTCATCCCGAGTTTGTGGGGAAGGTTAGAGGGTAGGGGAATCTTCCAAGTACGGATAGATGGGAGGGATTTAAGTTTATGCAGAAGTTACAGATTATTAAAAAGGAATGTTATGAATGGGAGATGGAGCATTTGGGTAAGGAGAAGAAGAGGAGGAAGACCTTAGAAAGATGCATTAGGGATCTTGATAAGCTTGAAAGGGAGAGCCAAAGGGATGAGGAAAGGGGGAGCCAAAGGGATGAGGAAAAGAGGAGAGACCGATGGGAAAAGAAAGGGGAGCTTTGGCAGTTGAATAAGGAAATGGAAAGGAGTGAATGGATGAAGTCTCATGTTAGATGGTTGAAGGAGGGGGCACAAATTCTAGATTCTTTCATCACATAATGAGTGGAAGGTGAAATGCAAACTCAATTATGAAATTAGAGGGGGTCAACGGCGAAGTTTTGGAGGATGAGGAAATCATAGTGGACAACATAGTTGGTCACTTCTCCAAAGTCTTTGGAAAGGAACAAAACCAAATTTGGGGGATTGAAGGGTTTCAGTGGAATCCAATTGCTAAGGAGGAGAAGAGGAGAACAATAGGTTAGAAGAGATTTTCATGAAAGAGGAGCTTCGCTTGGCAATTTTTGAATGTGAAAGTCCCAAGGCGCCAGGGCCAGATGGTTTTTTCATGATATTCTTCCAAAAGAGTTGGGACATAGTGAAAGATGATCTAATGAAGGTATTGATGGAGTTTCATAGAATTGGCGTGGTTAATAGGTGCACTAATGAGACGTACATATGCTGATGCTAAAGAAGAATGCAGTGAGGTCAGTGAAAGATTTCTCGCCTATTAGTCTCACCGCCAGTTTATATAAAATCATTGCTAAGGTGTTGGCTAATAGGATCAAAGAGTTATAGGGCGCACAATTTCAGAAAATCAATTCGCTTTCGTTCAAGAAAGACAAATTATAGATGCAGTTTTATTAGCTAATGAGCTGGTGGAAGATTACAGGGTGGGAGAAAGAAAGGAGTAGTAGTTGAAGGCATATGATATAATTGATGGGGATTTTCTAGATTTTGTGTTAGAGAGGAAGGGTTTTGGAGAAATATGGAGGGTTTGGATTCAAGGATTGCATGTGTACTATAAACTATCCCATTTTTATAAATGGAAGGCCGAGAGCTAAGATTGAAGCAATGAGGGGGTTGAGACAAGGAGACCCGATGTCTCCTTTCCTATTTATATTGGTGGTAGATGGTTTGGAGAGAATGTTGGATAAAGGGAGGGAAGTTGATAGGCTGAGGGGATTTGTGACTGGGAAGGAGAAGGTAGAAGTAACCCACCCTTCAATTTGTGCATGATACTATCCTTTCTTTTTTTGGAAGGAGATGAGGATAATGTAGATTGTGCTTTTAGAATTGTGCAATGTTTTTGTTGGGTGTTTGGGTTGAGAGTCAACATGACCAAAACTTGCATTGCTGGAGTTTCTATTTGGGAGGATTGGATGGAAGGAGTGGTTAGGAGAATCAAGTGTGATTAGGGGGTTTGGCCTTTGAAGTACTTGGGAATGCCTTTGGGAGGGAAGCTTGGGTCCCAAGCTTTTTGGGATCCAGTGGTTTCAAAGGTGGCCAAGAGATGGGACAGATGGAAGAAAGTTTTCCTTTCCAAAGGAGGCAAACTTAGTTTAATTAAATCTGTCCTAGATGCATTGCTCACTTACTATCTTTCAAATTTTCAAAATTTCAAAGGGAGAAGCTAACCAAATTGAAAGTTTGATGCAGAACTTCTTGTGGGAGGGGACGGAAGGAGGTCACGAGTCTCATCTTGTAGGGTGGAAGCAGGTGCAGAAGGGTAAGGGGATGGGGGGTTAGGGATTGGAAACTTGATGGCTAAGAATAAGGCTTTGGCGGGGAAGTGGCTTTGGAGATTTTTTAGGGAGCAAAATCAGCTTTGGGGGAGAGTGATTCGGAGTAGGCATGGATGAATATTAATGGGAGGGATACAGGATTAAAGAAGAACATAGCTCATAGAAGTCCGTGGAAGTTTATTCATTCTATTCACTCTTGTTTTGATCCTGTTGTCACATTGGGGCTTGGAAAGGGGGAGTCGATTCGGTTTTGGGAGGATGTGTGGTGGAGAACTTAGGCTTTATGTATTTTGTTTCCTAGAATATATTGCCTCTTGACGAGTCATCACCGGTCTATTTCTTTCTTTGCGGAGCAGAGAGTATATTCAGAGACTGCTCAGTGGAATCTTCATTTGTGCGATGGTGGAGGACATAGGTGTGAGGAAGAGTCTGATCTTTGAACATTACTGAGGGAGTGCGTGATTTCAGATCGGCTAGATAGAATTGTGTGGGGCAATGATTGCTCCAATGAATTCTCTTCTAAATCCTTTCTAGCTCATCGATTGGGCGAGTTGACCTTTTCACCTTCTTTGCTTTTGAAGGAAATTTGGAAGGCCCCAATTTTGTCCAAAGTTAAGTTCCTTGCTTGGGTTATAGCCATAAGGAAAGTTAACATGGGAGATATGATTTAGAGAAGGATAACGTCGCATTGTCTGTCTCATTTTTTGTTGTGTTCACTGTAAGAAAAGGGGGGAATCATTGGATCATTTGTTCTTTGGATGTTCCTTTGCTACTAGGATGTGGGATCAGTGGAGAAGGTCTTTTCCCATCTTCCCAAATTCGATTGATCTGATTCCTTCGTCTTGTGTGTTCCCTTCTTGGAGGTAGTCGACTGTCAATGGAGGGCCCATTTAGTAATGATTAGTTTGGCGATGGTGTGATGCTTATGGAATGAGCAGAATGCTAGAATTTTTGAAGAGAAGGCGACGCCCTCCAGTGATCGTTGGGAAGAATCTCATTCTTTAGCTTTCTTCTGGATTAGTAATTATTCGTAGTCTTTGGGCTATGTTATGTCAGGATTGGCTTAGAAGGTAGAGTAATGTTTTGTAAGTGAGGGTGGTGATATGGACAGGAGTGAGTGGTTTCGGGGTGCCTTTTCTTGGATGTACTTTTATTTGCTTTTCGTTCTTTTATCAATGGAATACGTTTCTTTAAAAAAAAAAAAAAAGCTAAGTTCTTCTGGTCTACAAAAATTCCGACGAAAGCAAAGATCCTATGATTGCTGATAAATTTAAATAAACTAAACTGTGCTGATATATTTCAAAAGAAATTTCCGTTAGTATCTATCTCCATCATGGTGCTATCCATGCAGGTTGACTAATAAGGATAAAAGACATTTGTTTGGTGGGTGTATAGTCATAAGAACAATTTGGGACACGAAGTTTAAAGCCTTGTCTGAAAAAGATCTTTTTTTAGTTCCTGAGGAAATCAAAAGTAGACCCATCGGCAGCTATTGGAAGTGTGTATTTTTTGCAATTTTGTATTGAATATGGGAAGAATGCAATAGAATAATATTTTAAGGAAGGAAAAATTTAGTAGAACAAATTTTTGCAAAGATTGATGGGTCTTTTTGCTACATGGATAGCTACCAACAAATTAGAGAAAGGTCTAACTTTTGGAAAATGGATAAAGAATTGACATAATATATTGTATAAAGTAGGGTAGTACAGTCTATATTTTGTATAGGATTTATGCCCAGAGGTGAAAAGTTTTCCTTTTAGAGTTTTTTGTAGTTCTTTAGCTATAGTTGTCAAATATAAACCCTAGCAATGTTCTCAAGGAGGCCAAGGCAAATGTCTAGGTGATATGGGTTTGAAAAAATTATTTATTTCATGTATAGACCCTTGACAATTAAATGCATATAACATGCATATAAATTATACTCCTCCTTTGCCTACCTTTTCCATAGCCCAGGTGATTTCTTCCCAAATAGCGCAGTTGTTGTCATGTGGTGCCTTGACAAGATTGATTTCTTGCAACTTCATTGAATGTTTTAGTGGTATCCCTTTAATGAATTTCCAAACATTTTTATGAACCTCTTTACTACAAAATGCCAAAGAAAGTAACCATTGACTTGTGAGGATGCTCTCTTTCAGAAAAAGAAAAAAGGACTTGTGAGAATACATAACTTTTTTCTGATGGTGGTGTGCTAACATGTATTTTATTCTTCTACTTCCATATTAGGTCATCGTGGCAACAAAAGTTTCTGGTTATTCAGAACGCTTATCTTATCTACGTAGCAATGCAGAAATTGTGCGGGTTGATGCATCCAACATTAAAGAAAGTGTAGAGAAAAGCCTTAAAGACTTGAATATTGACTACATTGATCTATTGCAAATTCATTGGTTAGTTCCCATTATGACAAACTTTCTTTATGAAAATTTGAAAATTGCACCATGTGAAGTAATTGTTTATGTTCTCGCATTTTGTGGTTCCATCATGTTACATAATTTTACTCCTTTTGCCTTTAGTCATGCTAATCTCACTAGATTGTGCAACTATTACAAAGATTAGGTTTCTATTTGTTGTATTATGAATCCCCGAAAAGGAAACTGACAATTGCCTTATGATAACATCTTTTTAAACTTGTAATGTTCCATTTGCGTCTTTTTTTTTTTTTAAGAAACAAATTTATTGCATTATAGATAATTGAATGATACAACTAAAGAAAAACCCACAAACTACGCAAAAATTATTACAAAAGAAACAACCAGCTCACCCCACCCCAAATAGAAAAACTCACTATAGAACATTTTCCATCCTCTAAGCCAATTAGACATCGGGTACCCCAAGGACAGATTATTGTTACTAATCCAAAATGACGCAAGAGTTCGAGATTCCTCCCACAATGCAACTACACAACAATATTTGTCTTCAAAAGTCATCGCATTTCGCTCCTTCCAAACACTCGACACCACTACTAGACAAGCCACCATCCAGTGACATCTCCAATGCTGATCGACAATCTCCCACCAAGGGCACACCACACACGATGGATCTTGATCAAAACGCTTTGGAAAGCTGGAGAAATGACTTCTCCACCTTTACACATAAACGACTTAGGTACATCCCAAGAACAAATGATCCACACACTCCCCATGTTGCCTACACAACACATAGTAGTAGTAAGGAGAAAGATAGCAACTCGAAAATTTCTTTTGAATCATATCCCCCGTGTTGACCTTTCCCTTGAAGACCTCCTAAGCCAAAACCTTTACTTTAGACAGAATCAGAGCTTTCCAAATAGCCCCCAATAAAGGGGAAGGGGGGAATGTGGAGTCCCCAAGTAAAGATGAAGAGGGATTTTGAAGAAAAAAATCTGAAAACTATTCCCAATCCACACAATCCTATCCTCCCTATCCTCATAGAAACACTCCCTCAGCAAAGTCCAAATGACATTCTCTTCTTGTTCACAACTCGAGCCTCTGAAAGACAACAAGCACAAATTCCATTAAATTGATATCATATCTGGGCAAACCTCCATGAACGAGGAAATTGAGCAACTTTGCCCTATGGACCATTTGTACAATCTAGGGAACAAGACAGAGAGTGCCTCGATCCCCCAACACATATCCTCCCAGAAGCGTATGGTATCTCCTCTTCCGACCCTCAATCGAACAAAGGGATCATAATGCTGGTGCAAAGAATGAATGAACTTCTATGGACTTCTATATGTAGCACCTCTCTAAATAACAACATCTTGCCCATTATTAGACAAGCCATGCCTACTTTTGATCATCTTGGAATTGGAAATGTGTTAAGAGGGCTTAGATTGTCCTATCCATAACCCCCTTGATTAGATTGGCTAGAACTTTAGCAATGATGTTATACAAACTAGTGGCAAGGCTAATTGGTCTAAAATCTTTGACCATCCTAGCGGCATTCTTCTTCGGGATCAAACATATATATATCTTGTTAGTGCACCTATTCACCATGCTCGACCTATGGAACTCCTTCATCACCATCATGATATCTTCTTTCACAATGTCCCAACACTACTAATAAAAGGCCATAGTAAAAATGTTGGTACCAGGGACCTTAGTTCCTTCATACTCGAATACAACCGCTTGAAATTCCTCCTCAAAAAAAGGATCTTCTCATCTACTACTATCCACCGCTCCGATAGGATTCCAATGCAAGCGTTGAACTCCGCAAACCTAATTTTGTTTCTTGCCATACACCTCAGTGAAGTGGGCTAGAATAGTTTCTTTAATGCGACCCTCATCTACTATGACCTTGCCCTCATTCCCCTCCAACCTTGCAATAGTGTTCCCAAATTTCCACCACTCAAAATTCGATGGAAGAATTTGAATTTGCATCCCCTCCTTAAGCCATCTAACTCATGACTTCAATCATTCCCCTCTTTCCAATTCCTTTGGTCAATTTCCACACCTCCCCTTTCTTCTCCCATCTTTCCTTTCTCTTTGCCTCATCCCATTCACTACTCCCTTCTAACCGATCAAGAATCCCTATGCTCCTTTCTAACATTCTTCTTTTGTTTTCCTCTTCCCACATTGTTTGCATTGCCCAGTCATAACATGCAATCTTGATTGGATGGAGTTTTTGCATGACTTTGTACCTTGCCAACCCATCAACATAAGAATTCCACCAATCCTTAATCCTTTCCTCAAACTTAGGATGGAAAGCCAATCTTCCATCAAACCCTTTGGGCCCCGAGCCCCATCTTGGCTTGGAATTGTTGAGCGTAACGGGCCAATGATCAGACACAAAACGACCTCTCACTTCCTGGCAACAAAGTTACGCCATCCTTCTCTAAGTAAGAAGCAATCTAGGTGACATCAAACTGGATCTTGCCTGGAATTAGACCATGTATAATCACCATTTTAGCAGAGGAGGATCTCGTAGTCCCAATTCTCTTATCAACTCATCAAAGTCCTTCATACTTCGAGTATGTCTCCCATTATTTTCTCCGAAGCGAACTGATCCACATTAAAATCTCCCTCCAAACACCAAAAATCCCCACATAGAACACTTAAAGCACCCAACTCATCCCTAAAAAGATCACACCCTTTTTTACCACAAGGGCCATAAACCCCTGTCATCCACCACTCTATTCCGTCGAGTTGTTTTACTTTGACCGAGACGGTGAATTGCTCGATTAACTCTTCCATCACTGAGCACCTTCTTGTTTTCCAAACCACTAGCAAGCCTCCTGTTGTCCCATCTGTTGGCAAGTAAACTCAATCTTTAAACCTAGACTGCCAAAGGTCCCTTATCATGTCCCTTACCTATTGTACTACTCTTTACCTCTTGGAGAACCACAATATCATGTTTTGATTGCATATAAGCCGCTTAATCAACCTCCTTTTATCCCTCAACCCACATCCACGAATATTCCACAAAAGAATCTTCATCAGGAACAATAATTCTCCCACACGAGGCCAACCCCCTACAAGGTCTCTCCGATTTTATCTTCCGCTTCCTCTACTATTCCTTTCCCTCTCTCCAATTTGAGCAGCAACACATTAATTTTGTAAGACTTCCTCCACTTCCTCTCTCTATGGCCTCGGTCGCCCTACTTATACCTCCCAAGTTCAGGCTGTGCCTGCCATTAGATTCCACCTCAGAGTTTGGGACCATAGAGGGGGATATAATGCCCAAAGATTGATCTAAAAGATTTATTGAGCCCTTCCAAAACATCATCTTCCTCGTTTAGGTGCCCCTCTTGAATTTCCACATCACTCTCCATATTGTCGTCTTCTATTTGTCCTTGACCATCGGACGTATTGCTACAATAAGTAGAAGAGTCACCCTCACATTGGTATAGCCACTAGTCTTCGTCCGAGTCACCCTCTACATCCTCTAAACTCTCTATTAGGAATATTGGAGACTTCATCTTCCTGTTCTTCATCTTTCCTGTTGATCCACATTGCAAAGCTCACTGAAAATGAACTCGTTGTTTCTTTCGTCTAGAATAAACTTGAATAACACCTTTAAAATGTGATTCTTTCCCTTTATTGCTCATGATTTCTCTTCCCTTTTGAATGCTTCCTGCACAGTGCATCTTTTTTGGGTCTTGCTCCTTATAGCATCTTGGCCTTCCTCTAGATTTCGATCATGTTGGCCCTCCTGAACACACAACTAGGCCTCTTCCTCTTTTAGAAAGACCACCCGGCTTCCTTGTGGCAAACTGGACTCACATGGGCTGGCCCATCTCCTCTAGCCCACAACTCATACTCTCGGTCGACTAGCACATGGGCCCCCTTCTCTTAATAGGCCCGGTGGACTTCGTTTTGGACTGTCAGCTTCATTCCTCTCTGGGCCACACTATTATTTCGGACCATAAGATCATTTCCAATGTTGTCCTATCCAATTGCGCCCCTTCTAGAAAGATCGTAGACTCTTCTCCCATCTCATTTTTCCTTTTCGATTTCCAGCAGTTGTCCATGCCCATTTACGTTACTACCATCTGCTTAGCTTGGAAAGGAAGGTTTGCCACCTGCGTTGTTCTTGCCCACTTCACTTCCTCTTGCAACTTCGTCATCTGCTCCCACTTTCTGGCCATACATCCACTCTTGCATAGTCGTAGCTACCAACTTCTTCTTTGACACTGGTATGACTTGCAACAATGTCTCCTATCACGACACTTCTTTCTTCCAAGATGAAGCTCCTGTTTTCTAGTAAGCCCCATTTCTATCCTATCTCGTCTTCGTGTATCTTGTGCAGGACTATTTCTAGTTTGAATCCGTTCTTCAGAACACCAACCTCCCTTTAAGTTCGTTGTTTCTTCATGGACTCTAAATAGTCAAATAGAAAACGCATTAGTTGCTTTCTGTATGTCCATCTTTTCCGGCAATAGACCACCGAACCATCCTTTGACCTTCATGTAAACCGTCTCATATGAATACCCCTCTCCCGTAAACGAGTCTATAGGCAACAATCCTCCACATCTTTCTCCAATTAGATCGAAGGTGTCTTGCGTCCATTCCTCAATAGGAATCCCTTCGACTCCTACCCACTCATGTTGTTAGCAGAATAATCTGTTCTTTCACTGCATCTCTTTTTCCCATTTTGCGACCTCATAATTCCATGTCAATTTCAGCTTCCCTTTTTTCAATACATTCCAAACAACCTCATTAGGGCATTTACATAGGGCTCGATCTCCAAATATTGGAGTTAATCTACATTTGAAATTTAATTGATTTGAAACTTCTTGTTCAACTGCATCCCATCTCACCTCGTCAGTGAACCTCTAAAAAACTACCCACTTTTCGTTTTGGGCCATCCTCCTGTTAATTTGTTGCTTTAGAACACAACTTTTTCCTCCCAACTCTCGTCTTCTAGTCTTGATTGCCCTGTTCCTTCCTACATCTCCATTCGGGTGTTCATTAACTATCTTATTTCCTCCTGTCATTGTTCTTCTGCTTGCTGGTTGTGTTTTGTTCTTCTTGCTCACACCCTGTCTTTTATTTACATTCCTTGCCTTCCATCTTGCTGCACTAACCTCCTCATTTCTTCCTCCATCCCACCTATTTGTTCCCCCAGCTACATTTCTCCATCCTGTATCCCCTCCGGGATGTAAACATGCTCAATTCCCACTTCAATTCTTCCCAGTTTTTGTTCTTTCCTTCCTCTAGAATAAAAATCATTTTTTGTTTTCCTTTCTCAAGTTTTCTTAATCTCATGAAGCTGCCCCTCCTATTAGTGAAGGTTTCTACCACCAATGTGAAGTTCGTTCCTCTCCGAATCTTCTTGAAGACTCCGTTTCTTTCCACCCTACCTGCCTCAGGAAGAAGCTGTCAGAGCCATCTTCCAGTCTCCACGTCAAAATCAATCCTATAAACTTTTGGGTACGAATATTCCTCAACAAACAGAATTTGCCAATTACTCAGTTTTCAGATTTTGATTTGCTTCATGATAGAGCTTGCCCTATTTGCAATGTACTCAATAGAAAAAAGGGTTTCACAAGAGGAAAAATGGAAAATGACAATTACAACTGATGCATTAAGAAATCACAGTATTTGAAGGTGAATATGTTCCATTTGCATCTAACTTAAATACCTTTCTTTTGTTGTACAAAACACCAAGACTTGAGGTGTAATCCCTTTATCCCCTTTCATGCAAAAGGACTCAACTAAGCAAAACCAAAGAGATACAATTTAGACTCTTTCTCTTATTAGACGATATCATCATTCCCTTGTTTAAAAAATCCTCCGCAAGCTTCTCAATTTGATTCACCACCTTCAAAAGAACCTTAAAGATGAAGAATGTAGGGAGATGATTTAAAATAGATTTAATCAAGATAACTTGTCCACCTTTAGATAGAAAGCTCCTCCTCAACCCATCAAGCCTCCTGGGCATCTTAGTGGTGACGTGCTCCAAAGTCAAGCTTAGCAAAATTACCTCCTTAAGGCATACCCAAGTACTTCATCTACCAACAACTACTTGAGATAACCACCAGACTTTCTTGTAGCCCAATAGGTTTTTTATGATATAGTAAATTACCTAAAGAGTCTATCCACCACTTTAACCCCTTTACAGTTCCATGCCAGGAGTTTTCCTCCTACCAAGTTAACCATAGGACGGTGCATCCAACCTTTAAACCATGATTTCCAGAGCGCTCCATTAGTTCCTTATTGATCTGCCATCTTTGATCCTCTTGCAAAATGATTAAAACCAAACTATAATGTAACACTTTATCATTCACAACTCGCCTCTTATCTTTGGACCCGCATCCCTATATATTCTATGTGAGAAACTTCATTGAGACAAAACAAACCCCAACACTAGCCACCGCACACCATATTTGTATACTCCATGCTAGGAGTAGCCTGTTAACTGTTATCCAAATTAACTAGAAACGTCATTTTTTTCTCAACAATTCAATGGCTTCATATTTTGTAATATAATCTTATTAGTCTAAACATGATCATCTATTGACCAAGGACCTCTTTTTTTTTTTTTTTTTTTTTTTTTTTTTTTTTTCTTTTTCAATTGTGGGAACCCCCTAACCTTGCTAGGACTAGGCTCTCCGAGACATATTGACATAATGTTGGTATTGTTGGGCTCACATTGTTGGTGTGGGTGGTGGAAGAACGTTGATCAACTTGTTGATTATTTTCGGAATAACAATAAAAAGAGATAGAGGAAATGGGGTAAAATTATGGAAAGCATAGTTATTTTCAAACATAAAGTTCTTAGGTGCATACTTGTCCCACAATAATGATCTCCTTGAAGTGTGCATTGACCTTTCAGTTGATCCACCATCTTTTTGTTGTCCTTTTCATCCTTAGCCCATCCAGCATTTTTCAAAGTATTGCTCTTGATTGGGACATTTCCCACAAAGGATTTTAACACCTTTTAATCTGTAATCTCGACATAGCTACACCAATCGTTCAAAAAGGGAGATCTTCTTTGCTGGTAGTTCCTTCCTCTTAGTTTAGTCACTGCTAAGTGCTAACTACCTCATTAGCAACACCCTCCTTAAAATGTTCTGAGTAACTCCTTTCCTCCTCTTATAAACCTTTATTACAAGTTACAAAAGATTACATAATAGATAGAACTCCCTAGAAAGAGCAGCAAAATGAATGAGTTGGAGGTTTCTGAGTTTCTTTAGCCCATTGATGCTCAATTGATAGATAGGAATCCAAACTAATGAATCAGTTTGGGTTTAGATGTCAATGGGGTCTATTTTATTTCTCAATGAAGATGCTAATATGGAACATTAGAGGCTATGGATCCACGGATAAGAAATGGTGCATCAAAAAGACTAGTTGTTCACTATGACCAAACATACTTGCCCTTCAAGAAACTACAAAGGAGTCCATTCCTGTCGAGCTAATGAAGGAATTGTGCTGCTCAAAATTCTTGAATTGGGTATTGCTCCCAGCCATTGGATCGACTGGGGAATTCTACTAATGGGTTACAATAGATTTGTCAAGGAGGTGGATACTTTCTTTGCATCCTTTTCCATCTCTATAAAAATTGAAGGCTTTCATATGGCATATTGGTGGTTCACGACCATATATTGTCCTTCTACAATTGAGAGGATGTATTCTAGAATGAACTTGCAAGACTCTTCTTTTTTTATGCTATTGTATTAGCCTAAAAAAAAAGAAGAGTTCTACTTGTCGAATGGGAGAAAAACTCATTTGGCACTACCCTGTCTGAAGCATGAAAGACTTCGACAAGCTTATCACTAACCTACAATTATCTTGGCAAACTACCTTTTACATGGTCTAATGGTCACTCATTGCTTTTAGTTTAACTTAGCTTGGGTGGGTGGCTTTCCTATTTCCAAAAAAGAGGTTGTACATAAGTTCACATTTTATCATTGGCCATTGTTGCTAGATACCAATAAGGGCAGTTTCGGGACTAGCTTTGTTTCATCTGGAGTATAGTTGCTATCCCATTTGGATTTCTAACCTCTTTTGCAACATTGTCGAGAAGTCTCAACACTGTTGGCATGGGTAGGTTACAGGTTCATAATTAAAATAAAAATCACTAGATCCAAGTTGAAGGAGGCGGAGCGGAAACTTTGTAGCTTAGGACTCATCCTATGTTGACTCAAATAAAGTAGCTAAGCCCAATGACTTGGATTAACATTTGGGATTCACCAATTGGTCTAACAAGGTGCACAAAAGGAGAATTGAACTAATTGAGGAGATCCAAGCCATTAAATATTGAATTGAAAGAGTTACTTGCTAGAAGGCCTAGATAATGTGGGTATAGGAAGGAGGTGCCAATTCAAAATTTTGCACATTGCTTAGAATTGTCGTCCAAAGAACCTTATCACAAAATTGGAGGTGACTGATGCTCCACTATATGCTTAGAAGTGCTTAGAATTTTCTTCCCATACACCTCAAAGAAATGCTCCACTATACTTTCCTCTTCCTCCACCACTTCGCCATTATCCCCTTTTAATTTCAAAATGAAATTCTTCACCTTCTCGCCACTCAAAATCCTATGAAAAAATTTAGAATTAGCATCTTCTTCCTTCAATCAAGTAATACGAGCCTTGAGCTATGCTCCCCTATCCATCTCCCTGTTTAGCTTCCAAAGCTCACCTTTCTTCTGCATCTCTCTCTCCTCCTCTCCTCATCCCACTGGCTACCCCCCTCTAACCAGTCCGGAGCCTCAATGCAACATTCTAACTCCTTCCTTCTTTTCTCCTCACTACTCAGCAAGGAAACCCCCCAAGCATAGCATTCCTCCTGTGTTAATCTCAGCTTCTGCATAAATTTGAAACCCTCCCAACCTTCCAGACTACAGGAGTTCCACCACCTATTAACCTGTTCTATAAAGGATGAGACATGCACTAATCGTCCATCAAATCTTTTTGGAAAAGGACCCCAGATTGGCATGGAATTAAATATTACGGGCTAGTGATCACAAACAAACCTTTCCCCTACTTCTTGCCTGCATGACTGAAAAAGATTGGCCCAATCGTCAGTAAAGAAGAATCTATCAAGCTTATAACACACTAAATTCCTTCGGAAATTAGACCATGTAAAGGAACCATTTAGAAATGGAGGATCGTGAAGACCTAATTTCCTAATCAACTCATTGAAAACCTTCATGCTTCTAGTGGATCTCCCAGAATGTGTTTTTCGAAGCAAAACGCACCTTATTGAAGTCGCCTCCTATGCACCACATATCTCCACAAAGCACACTTAAGGCCCAATCTCATTCCATAGGAATTAACGATCTCGTTTACTATTCGGGCCATAGACTCCGGTTAATCGCCACTCCTCCTCATTTAGTTGCCTCACTTTGACTGAGACCGTGAAATGCCCAACAATTTCTTCAATGACTAAATAGCTCTTTGTCTCCCATGCCATTAATAAGCCTCTTGCGGACCCTATTGTAGGCATATAAACCCAATCCTTGAATCTAGATTGCGACAACACCCCTATCAGCTTCCTGCTCATTGTGCTCCTTTTAAGCTCCTAAAGGATAATTATGGGTGAATTATTGATGCTAGTAAATCACTTTATCATCCTACACTTATCTTTAGAACCACACCCCCAGATATTTCAAGATAAAATCTTCATTGAAAACAACAATACCCGCACATCCTAGAAAAGGACCGAATCACCTCATTCTTTCGTCCCCTCCTCCTTCTTCATTTTCACATCTTCTAACTTAGTCAATAAAATGTTAAATTTTGCCAAGAAAGATTCCACCAACCTTGCTAAGATCCTCTATTGGCTTGCTGAAAGCTCCGTTGGGTCCACAATGGTTGCTCACTTGTTCCCCTAAAAGCAGTTTTGAGCTTCTTACTCTAACTGAGCCACTAGAATTGGGCACTCTCAACGGAGAAGGTTCTGATCTAAGGGATGTTTCCTCATGCACTAGGCCTTGCTCATGCCATAATGAGGTTGATAAGGTCCCTTGATTGTCCAATACATTTGCCTTCTCATTATCTTCCGACAATGCCTGATCATCCAATGTGTTATTGCAGTAGCTTGAAGAGTCAGCCTGACAGGATTCTAACACCACTGTCCTCACGCTCCTCCTCACCACTCACCACTGTTTTCTTCCTCCTATCTTCACCTAGATTTTGTTCCCCCACCCTCCTAGCACTGTCATTGTGCCTGGTTTGGTGAAGGACCACATTTTGCTTCGGTCTCCCCTGTAAACTTGCATGGAAGGTCCATGGACAGCTCCCATTCCCCTATTGCTTTCTCCCTTAGTGAAATTATTCAATTGGCTCCCACTGGATGAGACCCGCTGAATGTTTTGGGCCTCATTCTTCTCATCTCCTTCTTTTAATTCTTTCAAACCTTGACTATGGGCCACCCCACTATTTGAAACTGTGGCCCACATCACATACTTCTGATATGTCTCTCAAACCCTGCATGTTTCTGGCCCAATAGTTTGATCTTTAAAGAACGGGCCGAATTCCTCTCCACCAAGCCCACTACCTTATCGTAGATCCTGCTATCTTTTAGGCCCATCAGCCCATCTCCCAGCCAACAATTCTCCAATTTCGCCTAATAGCACGTAGGCGTGCCCCAGCCCAGTAAAGTGCCCCCCTCCTTTTTAGATCCATATCCATGCCGTACACATAACACACAGTTTGCTCTATCTCGCTACTATTTTGCATGTTGTCTTCACCAAACTCGTCTCCTCCCTTGTTGACTACTTCACCACTCACCCCTCTACAATCTGTACTTGCTTATTTTTGTCGATTTGATTGTTGCACCCAAAAACTGTTGCACAAAAAGTGAGCCCCTGTGTCTGTCTCTCCACCAAAACCTTTGCCCTGTCCGGTCACGTTGTCTGCAACTCCTGCAGTTGTACCTCTGCATACACCATCGTGGTGCAAAGACGACGACAAGTTTTGGCTCTGGTAATCGTTTTCAGCTGCATACATGGTTGTCTCCTTTTTGTGCATGTATTTGTTCATGTTATATGTCATCGTATGCCCTAACTCGCTAGTATCCTCTATCTCTGACTTGACATGAAATAAGCAAATAGAAAACACCTCATTTCCTATATGCATCTCCATGTTTTCTGGTAAAAAACTGCAACTCCTACCCTCGACCTTCATGAATGCAGCATCCTATGTCCCTCCTTCAATTGATAACGAGTCCATCTCTATTAGTCCCCCACATTTCATAGCAATTTCTCCAAAGGTTGTCTTCATCCATACTGCAATACTTCTTCTGACAACAGAACACCCGGTTAAACCATTGTTTTCCTTTCTCCCAAGGCTTTATTTCATAATTTAGAGTTGAATTAAGTTTCCCTTTCATCAACATATATCGTGCTTTTTTTGAAAAACACTTCAATGAAGCTCTATCTCCACATATAGGAATCAACCTGCAGTCCATGTTTTGCTATTGCATGATTTCTTTTGAGATATCCTCCCAAAGAACATCATCTGAGAACCTCTTACATAGTAGCCACAAATGATTCTAATCTATAGGTGGTGAAACTTTAGTCTTTAGTTTGAATCTCTGATTCCATGCAGATGATCTCCCCCAAACCACTGATTTTGCGATTTTCGTCTTAGGTTGAAAGCTCTGATTCCACGCAGTTGGCCTTCCTTGGTCGCCGCTATATCGTGCCTCCTTTTCACCAGCCCACTCGTCACCACGCATGCGTCCTTTGAAATGAGCATCCCTTCCTTCGATTCCTTTACTGAAACAACATACCTCCACCTCACGCCTGAGTCTCTCTCAATTTTGATCTCTGTCTTCCTCCGAAATAATGATCATTTTTTGGTATCCATTTCCAAACAGTCTTTGAAAGCTTCCATTATGATTGGTAAAAGTTTCTACTATCAGCACAGCTTTGTTGCTTGTCCATACCCTCTTGAAACTGTCATCTCTCTTCTTCTTAGACGCCTCCTGCACTGTCTTCATGAACCACCTGCCCATGTCAACGTCCATTTCCACCCGAAATTGCCTTGATTTTGTGTATTCATCAATGGCGAAAGTGTTCCATCGTTTAGACCTCCACACGTTGATTCTTTTCCTTTCCATATAGTCTCATCATCTTTGAAACCCAACTCACCTCACAATCTTGCAGTCGAGCACAATCGTACGATATTTAATGGAAAGATTGTTAGGTGAGTTCTCTCTAGACAATGAGAAACTCGAGACAATTGGTGGGTATCTCACAGTCTCACACTCTTGCATTCTCTGAAGCCCAGATCGACTCGCAGATTAGAACAAACCCGAACGGATGATTGCGACTCAATGAACCAGGCACATACCAGAGTGCAAAAAAGACAACCGGAAAACCAAAATAGACGAAGACGATGAAACCCTTCAGCTGTGGCATGACGAACCAAAACCAGACAAACAATTGTGACCTAGACGAAAACGACGAACCGTACACGTACCAGAGTGCGAACCATACATTAACCAAAGTGCGAACCAGACGAAGACGACGACCCAGATGAAGACCAATGTCGTTGATGACGACGGTGAATCTTAGACGAAGGCGACGAATCTCAGACAATAAGTTTCTTCTTTCAGTTTAAACTTTGGAACTGAGTTCTCTCAAGCGAGGTAGAATCAGTAGACCACTTTGGTGAATGGTATACAGAAGCAAGATAGTGATTTCTTTCAACTTTAGCTATGTGGAAGCATAACACATTTGACTCGACTCCATTATGATCTTCAACGGTTCCCACTCGACCTCTACAAGAAGTTGGTTACTCAAATAGAAATTGCAGCTTGAAGTACACATAATGATTCATGTTTTGCACTTGGCAATGTGTTAGTTCAAGAGGGACATCCTTTGGCGTACAAAAACTGAAAAGTTTTTGAAACAAAAGATTACTACACAACTTGAGAGGAGTTACTGGTGTTGATTCATTTCTTCGAAAATAGAGGCATTAATTCTTGGGTATTAAGTTCGTGTTGAAGACGTGCAATGGGCCTATGTTACATTTCTTTTCTTTTTTTTTTTTTTTTTTTTTTTTAAAGAAACAAATAGATATTCTATTGTCTTTCAGTAGAGGGGCTATTTCACATTTCTTGACATAGAAGGAGCTTGCTTGTAAGGAAGTTCAATGGCAAAAGTTCCTTTCTTAGTTTGACATGGTACTAGAATACAAACATAGGCAAAAGGATCCAATTGCAGATTAGGAACAATAAAGTGCTTATGACTTAATTTGTTTTATCTAGGAAAAGTAAGGACCCTTAATAAATGCTCGTAGTTCCATCATCTTCTTTAGAATCTTAAATTTATATTTATGCATTGGAATCTATTTTTATCTCCTAAGATAAACCTTCTGATTCTTGCCACTTGTCTACTTCACATTTCTCATGCTCTAGGATGCCACTAGTGCAACTTCAAAGAATTGTAAAACCTCGGTAAAGTTTAAATAGGAGTTGGAACTGCCTTTGCCTATGTTAAGTTATGGTTAAAATAGGAGTTTTATAACTACATCTCCTCCAATATGTTACAACACGAGATGTGGAGCAGGACATAGCGGTGTCAATTTCCAACTTTAGCTAAAACTACTAAACTAGGAATAACTTATTTAATTACCAAATTAACTTTATATATTAATAGTAACCCAATTTAAACTATAATATATTAATATAAGACAGATATAAAAGGGTATAGTAGGAATTAGAGGTAAAAGGCTTCACAATGAAAAGAGAAGTGTTCTCATTGTACATATAAGTCAGAGTTCATTTCTTCAGGGATTTAATATGGAATATTCCATTGGTTCAATTATTCCTTAGATGGGTTGATTTTGAATCCTGTTGTTGTTGATGTAGAAAGGGTTCGAGATTACTGGCCCTTGATGTTAATGTTGAAAGGTGTTAGAAACCTAATGATGAATTTCAAGCTATTACTAACACTCTTGTGTGCAATCTATTTTCTATTCTATACTTTGTGTGTGTGTTGGGTGGGGGGATGTTGTACAAAGCAGATAAATAGACAAACAAGTACCAAACAAACAAAAGGGGTTTGTGTTAATGCCAGCCAAATTACTTGAACTAGAGACATTGAAAAACTAGAGGTTTACTACCTTGTTAAAGAACCACTTGACATAGAAATTATAGCATATAAGTGGTGGCCTAGCTATGCATAATAAAATACTGTTAACATAAAGAAAATTTCATCCTTGATGGATTCTATATTTCGGTTTTAATTGTCTTTCATCATATTTCCCATGTCCACTTCACTTTTACTGCTCTTAGTGAATGTATGCTATTTTGTTACTAGTGAATTTTATGTTATCTCTTTCTAATGGAAGCTTTCAGGGGAATTTTTTTATTTAGATTCTGATATAAGGTATTTGTATTACTTCCTTCCAAGATGATAAGTTCTTAACATTTTTGTTGATTACATGCGTCCAACACTTTGGTTTTCCATGCCTAAGAAATACATGATATTCTTTCCAGGCCTGATCGGTATGTAGGATTGTTTGGTGCTTCATACGATCCTTCACAGTGGAGGCCCAGTGTGCCATTTGTTGAACAACTGAAGGCCTTTCAAGAACTTATTAATGATGGGAAGGTAAGACATATCTACCAGCCTATTTATCACATGACACTTGTTGCTGGTAATTTCAACAAAATAAGTGATTCTATAAAAATTAAAAGAAAATTTGTTACCATATGTATGACTTTGTTGTTTTGAGGTATGTCTTTAATTTGTTTTCAAAATTACTTCAAAGCATATTTTTTGGAATCGTTGCACTTCATACAATACATTCAAAGTTTTTGGAAATAGTTGGGATTCAATCTGAAGCTTTGAAAGTATCTCTTTGGTTCTAAGTAAAGAGGATCATATCTCAAGTTTGTACCCACTTGTTTTTTTTTTTTTTTTTTGTTTTTAAAAGGAGACATAATTCATTGATAATGTAGGTGGAGATGAGGAATCTGCTTACACTTGACTGAAAATACAGATCATCAACATCAAAATAATAAAAAAGTAGAACCACAACATTATAAAGCTAGGAGAATATTATGCCAATTCCTAACCCAAGTTCCATATCTATAACCCGTTCCTAGTTTCGTTGAAGAGAACTAGGTTGCAAAGAGAATCTCTGTTCTTTCCATTAATTTTTTTTGGACTTTTCTCCTTTTCCTTGAAGGTTCTTCTATTTTTTTCCTCCCACACTGCATAAAGGATGGCAAAAAAAAAGGCAAAAAACAAAAAAAACCTCCAATATTCTCTAACTTGAGTGTTGATGTTGGCACAAAAACTGATAAGTTGATCTTGTGCTGAGATCTGCTTCTGATCATACTTTTCCCTCCATTTGTGCTGCAGCCTAATAGTGAAGGGACATCTCCAAGAGATATAGGAGGTCTCCTTAGCAGATCCACTACACAGGCAACACCAATGAGTTGAGAGAGCAATCAAAGGATTCTTTTTCTACACCATGTCTTCTATTTTGAGAATCTGATGAAGAATGAGCCATCCTAATATCTTTGCCTTAGCGGGAACTTTGGCTCATCATATAAACTCGGCTTTGTTAGTCCATTCACTTCTCTCTTCTCTATTATCTCCCAAAATAAACTTTTGAAATGACCTCACTAAAAACTCCCCGAAAGATGTGTCTTGCCATCTCATTTCTAATATTTGTTGCATTCTAACCTATTCAAGTATTTGAAGTAGAGCCTGTTCTTCTCTTCATTTAAATTCCTCCTAAACTGTAGATCCGATCCTCCATTTCTCTGTCTGTCCTGTTGCATCCTCTCTTCTAAAAGCTTTAACCTTTGCATTTTGTAACCTTGATGGCCTGTATATCCTTGGAAATTGTTCCTGAAAAGTAGCATTGCTACACCACT
Organism: Tinospora cordifolia; assembly: GCA_030144865.1. Lineage (NCBI taxonomy): Eukaryota > Viridiplantae > Streptophyta > Magnoliopsida > Ranunculales > Menispermaceae > Tinospora > Tinospora cordifolia. The sequence goes on from JAJIYU010000657.1 coordinate 26,213, forward strand.
TATTCCCCCCAAAATTTGATCTTTTCCCCATTTCCCACTTGCCAAGCTATATGTTCTTTGAATCTACAACTGATTGAGTGAACGAGCTTCCACGGTCCTTTATAAGTGTACTTAGGATCCAAGCCTATTCCTTGAGTGTCATCTCTTCCTTCATGGATACTTTTGAAAGTTCTTCTCCGCAATTATCCTTTTCTTTGTCCAACTTCTACCACCATTTTCCTTCTAAGGCTATATTTCTAGTCTCAGTGTTACCAACCCTCAATCCTCCTAATCAATGTTCTTCTTCACTTGCTCCCATTGCACTAGATTGCCTATGCTTCTATCCTCCTCCTTTTTCTTTAAGAAATCCCTCGTTTTTCAATCTCCTTTGCTATCCTTCTAGGGATTCGAAAAACTGACATAATGTAAGTTGGAATTGGCTATAGGACTGTCTTTAGTAGCAAGCTAGCAACATTATTCCTCCTGTTGATAAATAATTCTTCCTACACCCTTCAACTTTCCTCTTTTCCAACTAAATCATAACATCCCGAGAAGCATGTTTATTGGGATTTCTTCCCAGAGATTATCCTATCTACTTCAGAGGCCATTCCCCCACAAACACTTCCATCTCCTGAGCAGCCTTCTCCTGCTACCCATTCTGCAGATTAATCCCTGCAATCTAAGTTTCCTCCAAGTTTATGTGTAAACCAGAAACCCTGCAAAAAACTCTTGAGAATCTTCATAGTGGCTCTCTAGTAGTTGGCTTCATTGTCCGTAAAAAAAGACAATCATTAGTAAACTGAATATATAAAACAATTATCTTGTCTTTCCTACTATTAACCCTTTAACCATACCCTTGTGGATAGCCTTCTTCAGAAGACTATTCAAGATGTCAGCCACCAAGCTACAAAGGAAAGGAGAAAGGGGGTCCCTTGCCAGAACCCCATGTTTCCTTTAATCTCTCCTCTAGGTCTATACCATATATAATGATAGAATAATTAACTGACGATAAGCATCCGTTTATCCAAACGCTCCATCTCACTCCAAAGTCCTTTCTTTGCATAACCTCATCAAAAAAATCCCAACTAACCAAGTCGTAGGCTTTTGCAAAGTCCACTTTCATTATAAGACCTTTTTTCTTTGAAAACCTATAATGTTCCACAACCTCATTAGCTATAAGAATAGCTTTAGAACTTTGTCTTATTGTCACAAAAGCCATTTGGACTTCATCAGTTGTTTGCTCAAGGACCCCTCTAAGCCTATTGGCTAGTACTTTAGCATGATTGTATACAGACTGGCAGCAAGGCTAATGGATCTAAAATCTCCTACTTTAATGGAATTAGGCTTTTTTAGGATTTAGCACTATGTAGGTCTCATTCATGATTTTATTGATGATACCATCTTCATAGAATTGGCCTCAAGCCAATTGAACCTCCTCCTTAATTAGGTCCCAATTCTTTGGCTGAATTTCATGGTAAAACCATTTTAGGCCCTAGAGTTTTATCTCCCTCCCTATTAAAAGCTGCATACTTCATCTCCTCTTCATTAAACGGTCTCATTGATGATACCATCTTCATAGAGTTGGCCTCAAGCCAGTTGAACCTCCTCCTTAATTACGTCCCAATTCTTTGGTAGAATTTCATGGTAAAACCATTAGGCCTTAGAGTTTTATCTCTCTCCCTACTAAAAACTGTAGACTTCATCTCCTCTTCATCAAACGGTCTCTCAAGACAATCCCTACTACCTTCATCAATCACGGTGCATTCAAGTACTTCAACTCTAACCTTCCTTTTATGATTCTTGTTGAATACTTGAATAGTTGTTTGAAGTAGTCCACTATGCTGTCCTTCCTTCCTCTAGATCTTAATCAATACCCCTATTCTTATCTTCAATCTTGGCTATGTATCCCCTAGAGCTTCTCATGGAAAGAATCTTCTGGAAAAAAATTTAGTGTTGGCATCTCCTTCCTTGGCCCATTTAATTTTGGCCTTCTGTTGAGAAATCATTTCCTCTTTTTTATCCATTTCATAAATCTCACATTTAATTTCTTTCATTTTCTTGTCTTGTCCCTCTGCCCACTCCTCTTTGGCCAATCTGTTTTGAAGCTCTCGTGGCTCTCCTTTTAAGGCTATTTTTCTTTTCCCCTCCATCTTCTTACTTACTTAATTTCATTACCTTATTTTCCATTTAATGGTTTTCAATTTCATCATAAAGCCAAATCCAGGCCACCCTTGAATCTTTATCTCTATCCACCACTGGTTAATCTTCTCTTTAAACTCAATATTTTTCAACCAAGAGTTAACAAACGAAAAGGTGCAAAGGAGAAGGGCCCCAAGTCATATTCCCCACTTCTGAAAGGACAGAACAATGATCGGAGCTGTATCTATGGAGGTTCCTATGCTAAACCTCCTTCCAAAGATCTTCCTAACCATTGTTGAAGAGAAGCCTATCTAGTGCATTAAAATCTCCCCCTATTCACCAAGGTCCATCATAGAAAATAGAGAGAGAAGCTATTTCTTCCCAAAAGAAAAACCTTCTTCTCCCTCCCACAAGGCCTATAAAATGATGAGAACCACCATTCCTTGCCCCCTTTATTCCTAAATTTGATAGACATAGAGAACATAGCTTGCAATTCTTGAATGATGAAAGGTTCTTGTATCCCACATGATTAAATTTCCCCTTGAAGTCCCCACAGCAAGTAGCAAAACCCAGCCTGCAAATCTAAGTCTCCAGTTCTCCACAATATTCTAATTATATCCTAATCACTATCTCCTTCTTCACCTCTTGTAAAGCCACTATATTTGGGGCTATCTTCCCTATCGTCCTTCTCACAGTGCGCATCTTGCCTTTTGACCCACAACCTCTTATATTCCAAGAAAATATCTTCATTTGAACCATAAAGACCCCAAGAATGATTACCCTATTACTGCTCCTTCACTTAGGAAGATCAGGTCAAAACCTGTCACTTGTAAGAATTGTCCCATCTGTGTCAACTCTTCCTCCTCCCATCCTTCAGTCCTCCCACCATTTCTATCCTGCATGCCAACCTTTTCTAATTCTTCTATAATCCTTTCATTCTCTTCTCTCTATGCATTATGTTCTTCCTCAGTTTCATCCACTCTGGTTGCCATCGAGTAATCAAAGAAGAAGAAGACGAAAGAGGGCGATAGAGTTGAGTTAGAGAAGGGACAAATATAACAGAGCATGCCTTTTTATTCTAAATTTTCCTCTCCTACAAAATCAGCTTCCTCTTCTTTGTTATCATCCTCTTCTTCATCATCATCACCCTCTATAGTTGCTTCAAACAGAGTTTCAAGGATGGACTCTTCCAGCTCATCCTCACCCAGTAGACATGGCCTCCTTGTTATAACTATCTTCATCCCTCACAACTGAGTTTAATTCCTTTCCTCTACTTATCTACTATAAGTTTTCAACTTGTGTTAGGTGGGCCTACAACAGGCCCAATTATAACCCTTCTATTGGCCTTTCTCTCTTGGGCCTCTCTTCTCTATGTGTCTTTCATGGCTTGCTTTAGGGCTTGCATTCTTAAAGCAAGTTGTTCTCGGGCCTAACTAAAGTATGCCCGTCGGGGTTGGTCCATATCCTCCATCGGGGTCTAGCCAGACTTACTTCCACATGTCTTCCTCTTCACCTTGGTGCTTGCGTCCCATCACGCCGACCTGCCATCCTTTTTTATCCCTCTCCTGTCAGTGTATGTCACTGCACCACCAACCATCATTGCCATTACCGTCTAGACTCAATTGTCATGCCTGCTTTCACGATCATCTTCGTTAGGGTTTCGTCAAACCCTTGACTTGCTGGAAAAATTTTCTAGCAGTCTCTGTATATTGCTTTTTTTCCTTTGCTTTTTCAACCTCTGAGCAGCTTACCTTTTCTAAATCAAACAATCTTAATTCCATAACCCCCTCGTCCTCGTGAATCTCCATGAAAGCTGGGAGAAAGTTGGAATCTCTACCTTTTACTTTCATCATTTCCATCTTATGATTCCAACACTCCAAAGTTTCTTTGGCGAACTCTATTAGACCTCTACACTGGTCTGCTATGTTCAACTGTGTAGACATTGAGCACTTGCAGGGAGGAATACCTTCCACCTCTATCCAACTTCTGCGGCGTTGGATTTTCATTCCACCCCCCTCTCTTTATTATGCCAAGTTTCTAATCTCCATGTTGCATCGTTGGACTAATTCTTCCTCCTCATAAGCCTCCTTTTTTCCACCCTGTTTTGGCATTATAGTAATGACAATGTTGCTTCCAATCTTAGCCAATTTCAGGTCGCGTTCTAGCAGTATGTTGATTTCCTCCTCAACCTTTTCCAGCTTAGAATTGCCTTTTTACTAACCACCAAGGTATTCTTGTTGTTTACTCTTCCTTGCACTTGGGACTCCTTCATTTTAGAAATTCCATGCTTGTCCTCCATTATCACTGTGCTTAGGGCTTTCCCTAAGTTCTTCCACCCACTTGAGAAATCCTCTTCCGGAACTTAAGTTGACTGGGTTTTTCCTTGGGAGGTCTTGGTTATCTTTATAAAGCTTCCTCCACTATTGACGTGTGTTTCAACGATCACGACATAGTCGTTTCCTTGTCTACCTCTTTTGAACGAACCGTTTCTTGGATATTGTGTACTTTTCGTCGTGGTCTCCTTCAGCCAAACTGGACCATTGTAGTTGAGTGTCAAGGTGTACTCCTTAGCTATGGTTTCCTCCACTAGTTCCATAATATCGCCATCATGATTAACAAGTTTTAGTGATTCTTTGTCCATGTTGCATCTTTTTAACCTTTCCTTCTTGTCCCTTCTTACCCACGTTGCTTGCTTTGGACCAAAAAACTTTGTCGTTTCTTCCTCTTTGTGGGACCTGGTCTTGACTTTGTGCTAAGCCTCTTTTATACTTGTCTTGTTTCCTTACCACTTCTTTCCATCCATTGTCGACAATGTCACCTCTCTCTACTTCCCAAAAGATTTCTTCGTACCTCTTGTTTCTCCAATCCACCACCCTCTCCTTCCCAAGTCACTGCTCGTCGTAGCTTGTCTTGCCATTTCTCCTTCCCTGAAACTTCTTCTTTCCCTAAGCTTTGTACCCACTTGTTATTAGTGACTATTGTCATGGTAAGAGAAAGTCTTTGCTCAACTTGTAAAGTTTATTCTCAAGCCTACGAAGTTTCTCACAATTGAAGATTTGATCTTCACCTATGAAGAAGATCCTAGATTTTAGTTCAAACAAAATCCTAATTGAGGACATTAGGTAGTGGAGTAGCAAGGCAGTACCACTATAAATACTTGTGCATTTTAACCAGATTGTTATTTGTTTACTAGTCCTGATTGAGCATATTAGGTAGTGGAGTAAGAAAGAACCACTAGAAATGCATGTGCACTGTAACCAGTTTGTTACTTATTTATTACTTAATGCTCTTCCATTAATATATGATGCTAGGTACACTAAGTTTTCATATCTGTAAAGATAAGTAGGAGAAAAAAAAAAAATCTTGTGCTTTATTTATATTTTTATTTTTTTGAGAAGGAAATAGATAACGTTGAATTCAAAAGTGGAGATGAGATGTCTCCTTACATTACAACACGAACTTCCCCCTACATCCAAATATCTTACGCCATTCATTAGATCACTCTTTGCAATAGAACTGGTAACATTGTGTGGAAAATATTTTTTCCCCAAAATTATAATCCTTCCCTAACCTAGATGGATATCCATGTTGCAAACAAATCTCTTCCACACTAGATCACATGCTCTTTCCTTCTCTTTAAAAATTCTCTTGTTTCTATCTTCCTACATCTCAAAACACGCAACAAAAAGGACACACTTCCTGTAGTCTCTCACTGTGGTATTAATGCTAGGCAAAATTTCAAAAAGCTGGTCTTGAGCTGATGCATCCATGTGATTGTGCTTGTGCTTCCATCTCCTTCATATGTGATTAATGAATAAGCAACTAGCAATGTCAGCACTATTGAGCAACTTCCATCTCCTCCTTGCACAAACAACACCAATGAGGTGAGAGGGCTTTATTGAGGTTCTTCTGTACAAGTTTCCCATGGCTAATTAACCATCCCAACATTTTTGCTTTTATTGTGATTTTGGCAATCCAAATGAAGTTTCTTGTTCTTGACAGATAACCTCCCTCCTTTTACTTCACCCCCTCCCCCCCAAGATTTTGTTGAGTACTCTCCAAAGGCAACCCCTACCCAAATAATTGTTCTTTATTTATTTACAATGACCTCTTAAACTTTTTGAAAAAGAAAAAATGAGCTTTATTAATATGACAAGAAAAGAACGACAAGGAAGAGGGAGACCAACCCAACAAGCCAGCCACCCTCAAGAACAATCCCCAATTACAATATGTTTTCCCGCCCCCTCATCCACTTTGAAATGGAATACCCTAAGGAAATGGAGCTATTGTTAACCCAGAAAGAGGTCACCGACATAGATTCCTCCCATATCTGAGACGGGGGATAGCTCTTATATACAAAGATCCTAGTGTTGCGCTCCTTCCACAAACACCAAAGAACTGCTAAGCACACCACCACCCAATAAGCATGCTTCTTAGGGCCAAGTTCTTCCCAGGAAAGGAATTTCTTGCTCGATCTCCTCTGAATTGATGCTGAAGATGCTCCTCCATCTAGACCAAATGACTTAAGCAATGAACTAGCTGTTACCTATGCTTGGCCTTGATAGCACGACCAAATATTTAAATAAGGATTGTGCAAATGCCATTAGAACGACTTGAACCTCACAAAACCAGTAGCTCGATGCTAAGGAAGAAACCAGATATCGTAAAAGCTCTAATGCTATCATGTATAGGTTGATATAAATAAATTTTCTGTTATTTATGTTAGAGGGATGTTGTATAAATTCTACGTAAGCATTGGATATTTTATTTTGAAGTATTTTTCATTATTATTACATAACAAGACATCACTAAACACTCTGTCTTGCATGTAGCCCACCTTGTTTGTGGAGTGATGGAAGCAATATAAAAGAATAAACTAATACCAAGTACTAAAATGAGGATTATGCAAATGCCATCAAAACAATGTTGGGACTATCACAAAGTTGAAGTTTTTTAATATTACATAAAAATTCACTTGACCTAAAAGTTATAATGGATAGGAGGATATCCAATTATAGGCATCCCATTCTGTCCAACAAATCCACATATCTTTCATACATTTGATCAATTGGTTTGGCTGATATGCCAATAAAACCTCACATCTTCTTTGCCATGAACACAAATGATTCTTTCCTCAAGTCTCACTCTAATGGATTTAAGGGGATCATTTCTTTAACCAGTCTGTTAAATAATCAATTAAATGTTGCCCATTTGCACCAAAGATAGGTTTATAAGGTAGTAAAACAAAATAAGGAAGAGAAGTCCTAGGAAACTCTGTTGAATGTATATACTAAGCAAAGATGAAAGATTTAAAAGACAATAGGCATAAATTGGAAGAAACCAAAATGCAGTTCTCTCAAATCAAAAGATGTGTAGTTCCCTAGGCAATGTAACTGGTACAACTCCCTAGACTATATAAATGTGAACTTTGTCAATTGAAAGTCACATAGACAAACCTGTCGGATTGTGAGATATATGCATGAAATAAGCAAACTACTTCCATTATACCTTGCAAATTTTAAGAAAAAAAAGTGTCAGGGTTTTATTTAATGTCAAAAGAATATAAAGAGTACCATTTCCTAAGAGTTCATATAAGAAGTACTAAAATACAGTAATTTTTCAAAGTTGTGTAGTTGACGTAGTTGAAGCGTTTGTACAGCATCTATTAGGTAAAACCTTGATTTTATATGCTTATGGATTCATATGTTGATTTGATAACCAAACATGTTTCATAATTGAAATGCATTGGTTGAATAAGATAATCAACGGAGTTTTCACAAAACAGCTACTGATTTCAGGTAAGGTACATTGGAGTTTCCAATGAAACCTCATATGGGGTTATGGAATTTGTTCATGCTGCAAAAGTTGAAGGTTTGCCAAAGATTGTTAGCATCCAGAATTGCTACAATCTTTTTACCAGATGTAATTTTGAAGGTAAGTCCTCTATTTCCTTTGAAACTAAAATACCACCAATTCCTATTTAAAATTATAAACATGCAATGTGCATTCTAATCTATGTTTTTCTTTCATTAATCGTTTGTTTGGTATGTGGGATAGGATAAAATTATTTTTATTGGATTGTAAATAGAATGGGATTTAGTTAAGTAATCCAATGTTTTTTGGCATATATGTTGGGATTAAAATATCTAGAAAAAAAATTAAATTACTTTAAAAATTCAAAAAAATTATAAAATAAGACCAGATTTTCTAGTTTGCAGAATTGCATAAAATAAAAAAAAATAGAGAAAAATAAGTTGGACAAAGCAATCTCACCTTTTTTATGGGATTGATTTATCCTCCTAACGTAGGATAAGTAAGTGGGCCCAATCTTATTTTTTAGCCTATTCCACTACAACCAAACATGAGCCTAGGATTGAAAGAAATCCTAAACCATCTAATGATGTGTGCTAAACAACCCCTAAGTTTGTTGCTTATATGCTATTTACCTTTGTAATGTTAAGCTTAAAATACATTATTGGGTCTATTTTTTATTTATTTTTTGAAGACATGGTGGTGTCCGGACCTTTGGCCCGACTAGTCCACCATGGGGTTACCCCGCCCGCCCCAGGATCAGGACCCGGGAGACAACAGGAGCAAATGGCGGGGGCAAGACTCTAACCCGTGACACTTTGGAAGCATGGACCCGACATTATTGGGTCTATCAACCATGAAAATCCAAAAATTTCTCCAAATTGTGATAGATTTAACCAAAAAAAAAAACTTTATCTTTGAATTAGAAGTTGGTAAACGACAAAATGCAAAAATAAAATAAAAAAACTACATGGGCTTGATAAAAAATGTATGCAAACTTTTAGAGAGCATTTGGACATTATACCTTTCGAATACTTGGTTGTAGAAAAAATCAATGTACATAAATTTTTATTGAAGTCAAGAGAAAAGACTTATAGGATTGAATATTTGTAATTTATAAGATAGGATCTTGAATCTTAAATTCTCAAGAATACAAATTTATAAGATTCAATCATGATTTTATATATAATTAGATCATCTACAATTCATTCATAATTGATATAAACTAAAAATACTAAAGGAGAAATGAAGTAAAAAATTCGTAATCTTTAATGTCAGCTTATGAAAGCATGCAATTCTTACATTCATAAACTTGTGTTGATGTCATGAACGACATTCATAAATAGTTTATTGCCCTAAGAATGTGCATGGAGATTATTGAGGTTACAAATCATACAATTACTTTTGTAATTTTATAAGTTTTAAACAAATTATGCCTAGTTCAACATATCATCAAGGAAACATGGATTGCCCAGAATAAAAAGAGAATTTCTCTATACATTTTCAAGATGTTACTTATTTTACGCAAATCTTCCACATCGAATTGGATTCTCCATAATTAAAAAAATTATTATTCTCATTAATACCTTTTAACTAGCTAGGTAATCATATGCTTTGACACACATTGAATTCTAGGCTAGTAGTTGAAGATTAAGATTTAACTTTTAAATGATTAAGGATTAGGGCAACTGACAACTTTTGATCCTTGCCATTAATTAGTTTTGAGACTAAGGCTAATATGACTTTGTGTTTTATCTTAGTTTGTAAGGTCTTGGGCCAAAGCTTCATTTGTTCCCTAGGTACATCTTTGGGATATATTTGCCTGTTCGTTTGTGCAAGATGAGGCTGCACGTAGGTAATTGTGTTAAAATTGACTAACATAAATTACTTGGCTTCTACATATTACCTATGTTCTGAAATGGTTAACTAACCGGTGTCATGTTGGCATTCTAGGATGGGCCCGGGACACAAGCATAAGGTGCAGGAAGTGCATGTCTTAGTGAAATATCAAGTCTTTTGTGCTATTTTTGAAATGATTTGCTCTTTTTTGGTACATCATAATATTATTATATTATCATATTTTTTTAAATCCTTCTTACGAGCATTTAGGGCAAAGGACCTTAAACCATTAGCAATGAAAGGAAAAAAAAAAAAGACTGGTACTTCTTTTTCCTCCTGTTGCTTTTTTTTTCTTTTTCTTTTTATTCTATTCTATTTTATTTTATTTTATTTTATTTTATTTTATTTTATTTTATTTTTGTTTTGTGTGTGTGTGTGTGTGTGCATGCTTGCTACATTCCCTCCCTTAACTACAACTCTTTTTCTTACCCATAGGTAGAGGGAAGCTGAGAGGTTTTGGGGTTGGAAAAGATAGAATTTTGGTCTCCCATATTCATTATGCAGATGACTATCTGATGTTGATTAATAATGATATGGAGAGCATTGAAAATGCTATGAGAATTCTAAAAGCATTCTGCAAACTGTTAGGGTTAAAAATTAAATTTAGGAAAAGTTAGGTCACAGGTTTGAATATGTAGGAGATAGACATCATAGATATTGCTAATAGAATTGGGGTAGAAAGAGGGAATTGGCCCATGCAATATCTAGGGCTCCTCTTGGGAGGGGATCCAAGGAAAATATTATTTTGGAAACTGGTTATCCAGTTAATCAGAAGAAGATTTGAGGGGTGGAGATACAACTACCTCTCTAAGGGAGCCAGGTTATTTCTCTTGAAATTAATCCTTGATACAATACCAACTTATTTGATGACAATCTTCAAGATTCCAAGAAAAGTAGCAGATTTGATAGAAAAACTAAGGGATTTTTTTCTGAAAAAAGGAGGGAGGAGGTAAGGGACAAAGACTGATCAAGTGGAGACAGGCGTGCAGAGTAGTGGGGAAATGGGAAACATTCAGCCAAAGAATAAAGCCTTAATGTGTAAGTGCTTGTGGATGTTCTATGAGGACAGGAGTCTATGAGTCAAGATTGTTCGAAGTATGCATGGCACAAGAAAGAAAGGAACTGAGGCTGGTTTACACATTCTGGCTACATATAAGAGCCCTTTGAAATTCATCCATCCCTATATCCTTTACTACTTCAACGAGTAACATGGAAATTGGGAAATGGGAAGATTATTAGATTTTGGGAAGACTAGTGGTGTGGAACACAACCATTAAAAGAACAATTCCTTGGGATTTATAACAAATCTACCTCCCATGAGAAATCAATAGCATATTTCGTAGTCAGATAAGGAGAGGAAGGGGCTCAATTTGGATTTGAACCTCAATCTTTTAGGCTACCATTGCGAAGAGGGGTACAGGAAAGCTATTCATCTGCTCCAAATTTTGGAAGAAGTGAGACTACAGGAAGGTGAGGACAAGAGTATGGATAGGAGACAGCTTAGGGAAATTCTCTACCAAATCCTTCTTCGAATAGATTGAACCGGAACTACCTCCCCAAGACCATGAACCAAATGAAGAGTTCATATGGATTGCTCCAACTCCTACAAAGTCAAGATCATGGGATGGCTTATAAGTCTTAGCAGGCTCAACATTGCAAACATGATTGACAAGAGAGATTCTAACAACCGTCTATCTCCTTCTTGGTGTTGTCTTTTCAGGTGTGCTGATGAGGACTAGAAGCACATCTTTGGTAGTTGCAAGTTCACGAAAAGCATATGGAATAAGTGGGGCCATGAGCGGAACCAACATGAGAAGATGATACTCCCACAGGAAGATGATCTTTTTGAGGCACCACGCGGACTTGAAAACCCGCAATTCAAACAATACTAGAAATGCACCATGCTGGCTATTTTCTTTGTTGTGTGGGAAGAACAGAATAAAATAATCTTCAAAGGAAAGGAATCAACTCTTGATCAAGTCTGGCAGAGATTAGTCATCTTTTTTGGCTATTTGGGTTTTTGTTTCTAAATGGAGTAGAGGCTTAGGTTTTGGAGAGTAAGTGAGGAATTGGGCTAAAATTTTGTATGGTCTTTGAGAACTAGATACTTGTGGTTGGTTGTATTTTGAAAATTGTATTTTCTGCATTTGTATTGGGATACCTCATCCCCTCTTTTTTATTAAATGAATATATACAATATACCTTATTTTCTCTTTCAAAAACAAAAAAATATATTTATTTATCCTTTTCTACTTTTTTTCCGTTGTTGCAATAGTCTTCTTCTCCTTTAGCAACAAGCACAATAAACCTATCTCTTCCTTCTATTGTTGTTGGTGCTGCTTTGTTGTTGAAAAGGAGACAGAAGGTGAGGAGGGAAGCAAATGCCAAGCAGTATGCCTGTTACCCAATTCCACCCCTCTTTCACTACCATCTGTTTATCATGTTTGCCCTTGACCTACACTTGCCTCCTTGCAGCCATTCCTTCGACATGTTTTGCTTCTATTCTTTGTTCCCACATGGCGACATGCCAATTACAACAATCATCTGCGGTGACCGTTCCTCTTCCATTCTCCCCTGTCCATTCAATTTCCTTATGCTACATACTTCCCTATTGATTCCATCCAACTCCAATCAGAAGAACTTGAGCCATCAGGTTTTTTGGCTGTCAACCTCCCTTTTTGATTCGATGCAAATTAAGAAACCATGCTCTAATACCAATTTCTCGAGTTTTTCAACCTTGGCCAATCAATCTAACATGCAGTGAAAACATTTAAACGGTACATTATGGAATCACACAATCAATTTAACATGTCCATACCAATCAAGCCATGCTCTAATGCCAATTTCTTGGCCTTTTTCTTTTCTTTTCTTTTCTTTTCTTTTTTTTTTTTTTTAAGAAGCAAGAATTTTATTGATAGAAATGAGGTAATACAAAAAACAAGCAGACTAGCCTTGCGGCCCCCCACCCTTACAACAAGACTCACCACAAATTACAAGATATTATCTCATTCCGAAATCCACTCTGAAGTGGAATATCCCTTTGACAAGGAAGTATTACTAACCCAAAAGGAAGCTAAAGCCAAGGATTCTTCCCAAATTTGGGAAGGGTGGAGTTTCCTTCCATAAAAAATTCTAGTGTTCTGCTCTTCCAAAGACTCCATAGCACCGCCATACTGACCACCACCTAATAGGCCTGCCTTTTCGATCCCAACTCTTCCCTGAATTGGCAAATACTGAAGGGAGAATCCACCTCTATCACCTCTAAACAAAGGCCAAAGATATGCCTCCATATGTACCAAACATAACTGGAAAACTTACATCTTAGAAGCAGGTGATCGACTACTTTACTATTTAGCTTACATAGATGACAGCAACAGGGGGACAACTAATGACTAGGGAACCGCTTTTGAATCATATTTCCCATGTTGACTTTTCCCAGTGCCACTTCCCACACAAACACCTTAACTTTAGAAGGTATCGAGGCTTCCCAAACCTCCTTGCAAGGGAAATACCCTACTAGGTTCTATCAAGTACACAAAAAAAAGGATTTAGAAGAGAATTCACTGAAAGAATCTCTAATCCACACTATACTGTCCTTCCTATCATCCAATACACGCTCCCTCAAGAGCACTAACAACGCCTCCTTTTCCTCTTTGTCTCTCCACCTCCTACCAGTCCTCCGATGAAGATACCACTGGGCTACACATGTTTCCTCCTCGGAGTCCCAAAAAGAGATATTGGGCAGTGGTGAGCTCTAGATTGGCTGTACAACCTAGGAAATAACTCAGCAAAGGTGTCCCCCCCCCCCCAACTCTCCCACTAGGCATCCTCTGAAAAACAAATATTATCACCTTGGCCTATTTTCAATCGAATGTTGCATTCCTAGCTAAGCCTGCATCCTTGCCATTAATGTTTATGCCATGTCTACTTTTGATCACTCAGGCCTACAACTAATCCTGCTCCCTAGGGAATCGCCATATCCATTTGCTTGCAAGGGCTTTGTCTCTGTTCACAATATTACCAATCCCAAGCCCACCATACTCCTTGGGAATCTGAACAGTACTCCACTCCACAATGTGAGACCCTGTACCATCACTCCCTCCTTTCTACAAAAAACTCCTCATCAACCTCTCTATCTTGAAAGCTTCCCCACTAGGAATCTTAAAAACGGACAGGAAATATGGAGGTAAAGCATCCAACACTGCTTTACTCAGAATAAGTCTGCTACACTTAGAAAGGAACACTTTCTTCCACCCATCTAACCTCCTAGCTATCTTAGAGATAACTGGTTCCAAAAACTTTGGAACCCTGGACTTCCCCCAAAGGGCATTCCAAGATACCTCAATGGCCAATCTACCAAATCGCACCCTAGCCTCTCTGCAATGTAATACACCACCTCTGCTTCCATAGAGATTCCCGTTATGCAAGTTTTAGCTAAGTTCAAGCGCGTCTCAGAGGCCCAACAAAAACATTGGACAATGCGAAGGGCGTTCTCCACATTATCTTCCGAACCTTCCAAGAAAAGAAGATTATCATCTGCAAATTGAAGATGCGTAACCTCCACCAAATCCCCACCCACCACAAAGCCTCGTATGCCATGAATCTCCCTCCCTTTGTCTAGCATCCACCCCAATACATCTACCACCATAGTGAACAAAAAGGGGGACAAGGGGTTCCCTTTCCTCAGGCCCTTTAGGGCTTCTACTTGACCCCTTATCCTTCCATTAATAAAGATGGAATAAGTAACAGAGCTCAAGCAGCCTTGGATCGATTTTCTCCATTTCCCACCAAAACCTTTCCCATGTAAGACAAAATCCACGAACTTCCAATCAATCATGTTGTACGCCTTTCAATGTTGAGCTTAACGACCACCTTTTTCTTTTCCTCCCTCTATACTCACTCTTCCACTAAGTCATTCATCGTTGAAACTACATCTGTGGTGTTCCTCCCTTGGACAAAAGCCATCTGATTCTCCTAAATATTGCTGCCCAAAACTTTCTTAAGTCTATTTGCCAAAACTTTTGCAATGATTTTATTGACTCATTGTAAGGCTAATCGGCCAAAAATCTTTTATAATCCGCACAACATTCTTCTTTGGAATCAAACAACTGTATGTCTCGTTTGTGCACCTGTTCACCTCCCTTGTTTGATAAGATTTCTCCATAACCTTCATTAGATCCTCCTTCACCTTGTCGCAGCTTCTTTGATAGAAGAGCATAAATAAACCATCCGAACCCAGGGCCTTATCATTGTCACACTAAAACACTACCTCTCGGACTTCTTCTTTTGAGAATCGGTCCTCCAATGTACTGCTAACATCCTCCTTGAGTGGCTCCCATTGAATGCCTTCTAGCGCCCATATCTGATTTGTTCTTCTCCCAAAAACCTCACTGAAATGCCCTAGTATGAGTTCAATGATCTTGTCTTCCCCCTCAATCACTTTCCCATCCTCTGTCTCCAGCTTAGACACAATGCACCACATCTTCCCACTACTCAATATGTGATGGAAGAACTTTAAATTTGCATCTCCTTCCTTGAACCACTTAACACGGGCCTTAAGCCAAGCTTACCTATCCATATCCTTATTCATCTTCCACTGAATCCCTTTTATCCCCATCTTCTTTTCCTTTTCTTCTCATCCCACTGATTACTTTCCTCTAAACGATCCAAGGCCTCAATGTCACGCTCAACCTCGTGCCGCTTGCTCTCCTCCTTCTCCAAAGACTCAAGCCCCCACCCATGACATTCTCCCCTAGCTGCCTTCAACTTCTGCATAAATTTGAAACCCCCCATCCTTCATACCTATACGATGTCCACCGATTGTGAACCTTGTCTTCGAAATCTCGAAGATAAGCCAATCTACCATCAAATCTCTTTGGGCTAGCGCCCCAACTAGGAGCTAACATTCTCAAAAGGACTGGCCAGTGATTAGAAACCAATCTACCCCCAACTTCCTGTCTATAATACTAAAACAACCTTCGCCATGCGTCAGTAAAAAGAAACCAGTCCAACCTATAGCAAACGGGCTTCCTTCGAAAATTGGACCATGTGTCCGAGCCATTTATCAAGGGGGTGATGGAGGCCCATCTCATGAATGACGTTGTCAAAATCCCTCATACTTCTATTCATTCTACTACTATTCTTCTTTGACACATAGTGAACCACATTAAAATCACCTGCTATTCAACCTTAGTCAATCAATCTAACACGCAATGAAAACATTCAAATGATACATAATGGAAACACACAATCAATTTAACATGTTTGAACCAATCAAACCATGATATAATGCCAATTTCTTGAGTTTTTCAATCCCAGTCGATCAATCTGACTTGCAACAAAATATTCAAGTAATTAAGGGTGGCAATTTGTGTTATTGTGTCATAAACGAATCTTCTGGAAATAGGTTTAATTCATATATTGTAAAGCTAAAATTGACCGATTTATTAATTGTATCAAATTTGCAAAACTTAAACTAGACTTGCTTATTATTCGTGTCATAATCGTGTATCTATATATAACTTATTTAACGTTTTCCAACCAATTTTTAAAATTATTTTTTACAAAAAAAATTACAAAACATAAATAATTTATTAAAAATAAATTAAATGAAAAATTTTAAAAATAATAAGAAAGAAATTATATCAACATATTAGTAAATACATTAAGTTTAAATTAACTTATTTATAATCTATTTCTTAACTTATCCATAATTATGTTAAACAGGTCATTTTCGGGTTTAGTAGGTTAACCTGTTTATAACCTGAATTTTAGTCGTGTTTAATCGTATTTAACCTGTTTTGATCCAAACCTATTTATGCTAAACCCACTCCTGTTAAATGCATGTCGTAATTGAGTCAGGTTATCACGTTGTGTCACAAATTATCACCCATACAAATAATACATCACGCAATCACACATCAATTTAATATGGTTTGGCTAATGGATGCCTACATCCACATATAAGGAAATTAACATATTATGTTGAAAATTTACAATAAAAGATCATCCCTTGGCACTCACATCTTGTCACACACCCAATCACTATAGTCTTGTAGCCCTTAACTTGTTACTCAACCATTCAATTACAACTTAATCCGATATAGCCATCCCATATTCATAGTGAATGGAACAGTTAAACATCTTATACAATCCAAATCCTAAGATTACACATCTACTACTATTGAACACCCAAAATTAGGAACTTGCTGAAACCAACACTCTGTGATTTTTGGCCATGTATGTTAATCAGCTGGGAGGCTTCCTATTGGACAAATACTCAAGTTTTATGCTTTCTATCTGAGTTCAATAAAAGTTCTCTTCTTCAAAATATTTACAAGCATCATGACCCAAGATACTAGCTGACTAGTGGTAGATGTCTTGGCATATTAGCTTTTGTTGAAGACTTAAAAGCAAGACTTTGCATCATTAATTTTTTTCCAAGGAAAAAGTGAATTGCCCCTGAAGATGCAAGATCAACAGTTGTTGCATGAACTCTATGATCACAAACTTGATTATCATTAAAGTATGCATGAAACTCTTAAGGATTTGGTGGATGGAAGTAAAGGGGTTGCATGTAGAGTAAGATGAAGACCATTAGCCAAATGAAAAGTAGGAGAGGCAATAAACGGAGTAATAATATGAATGACATATGTAATGTATAGATGATGGTATGATAGATTAAGTTACTAATAATAATTTTTGGCTTAGATTAGAATTGAATGAATGCGTGACAGGATCTTAACTTTTTGTTCAATTGAAAAAAAAAAAATTAAAGTGTAATGAAGAATGAAACGGTGTGCTAATTTTACATGGTACAGCTCTTCAAGCTTGTCTATAACTTGAATTATCCATTTAAGAATTTTAAAATCCTCTGATGGATCCTACTTTAAGGGTCTGGATAACATTTGTTACAAACTCAATTTCAAGTTCAAGGAACCTTGACATCCACTAAAAATGTAAGAGGAAACCCAAATCTAAGGTAGTGTTTGAAAGCAATAGCTGAATATGTAAAGCTTTAGAGGAGTTGGAAAACACCTAGACTACTTTGGATTGTGCTACCCAAGTAAAGAATTAAGGCACCCAGCACATGTTAGTTTATAGTTCTCTTAAAAGCAAATAGGAATAGGCTTGGTATGTGTGTGTCTGTTTGCGAATCCAGAAAACTGACCTAGGTTTTGGGTACTGAACTAGTGTATTGGTCTCTTGAAGTAGCATGCTATTCTCAATGGCCAAAACTTTCCCTTTTGTTTGGGCCTTAGCTAGCGTGTTGCTGTCCTGATCAGGATGGTGGTGTCTGAGGTTTGCGCCCTGGCTGGGCCAAGGATGTGGTCAAGTATCCAAGACTTTAGCATCAAAGTGAATCTTATATTTGAACTATTGAGGACAGGGAATGCTGTGGGATTCTTAATAATTTTCGACTGGTTATTTCCAGTCTAGGAATGCTTGAATCTAATTTATTTTTGGAACCAAGGACAATTTTCTTATACTGCAAGCTAAATTTTTGTAAATGCTTCTGTAATTCTTGATCTTTTTACATTGGCTCCTTGCAGTTGATCTACTCGAAGTATGTCATCCAAATAATTGCAACATTGGCTTGCTTTCTTATTCTCCTTTGGCTTCGGGAACTCTGTCTGGAAAGTACTTGGCCGATGATTCTGAAGCTGCCAAGAAAGGAAGATTGAATCTTTTTCCTGGGTATATGGAGAGATACAGAAAGTCCATTGCCAAGGTAAGTTTTCTTCTTCTTTGTTTTAAGCAATGAATGAATTGTTGGGGGCATTCTAAATATTGGGGTGTGCACAAAACCACTCGTGATCTGTATCGGGCAGCCAAATCAACTGTATGGAAAAAATAAAACGGAACCCAAATTTTTTGAGATAAGGAAAGATGGTTGTGCTGGAAGTAGGAAACTTCTCTTTGTTTCCTCAGCTATTGCTTGTATCCTGTATCTGAAAAATCACGTACAATGGAGATACATTAGCTTAACAAATACATTATTAGCACTCTATTAACATTCCAGCATGGTTTTCCTTTCTAAGCCCAATATCCTACATATATCGCACTCTTCCCCTATAGAAGCTGATATAAATTTTAGCCATTGAACAACAATATGTGCATAGGTTTATGCAGAGTTAAAATCACTGTAATCTAACCTGTTTCTTACCCTTGAAGTCCTCGAGCTGTGGAGTACTTGATTCTGCTTTTGCACAGGACTTTTCCATATTAGTGTACCATTTCTAAAATGAACATGGCAGTGAACTAAAAAGCTCATGTTGTATTTCTGGATTCCAGGAAGCAACAGAAAAATATGTTGAGTTGGCAAAACAGCATGGTCTTTCACCAGTCGAACTTGCCCTTGGATTTGTAAGGGACCGTTCATTCATGACCAGCACTATCATTGGTGCAACTACACTTGAACAACTGAAGGAAGACATCGATGCGCTTGTAACAACCGAGCGACCTTTGCCACCTGAAGTAATGTCAGGCATCCAGGACATCTTCCAGAGATACAAAGATCCGGTAATTGCTTGATAAGTTTTGGTGTAAAAAGTATGCATTTCAATTCAATTCTTTACTTTTTATTTCATCACTTTTCATCTGTTGTGTTAATAATAACAAAAAGAAAAAAAAAAAAAAAAACAAAAGCAAAAAAGTTGTATCAAATAGTACTTGCATTTACTTTTAGAAGCAATTGCTTTTTAGTACTTCACAATGTTGATATTTAGGATTTTTTTTTTTTTTGTTTTTTTGGGTGGGGGGGGGGGGGGGGGGGAAATTTTTTAAATTCAAAGAGGCACCTCCTTGCCGGGTGTTGAATTGTTCCATGTTGGCGACACAATTGGGG
>JAJIYU010000658.1:0-46922 GCA_030144865.1 Tinospora cordifolia
ATTTCAGTTATTTCTTATACTATTGCCTTATTAAATTCTTAATTTTAAGTTATGTACGGTTAAATATGATCAAGGCATGAAATGACTGAAATAGAAAGTCAAGTGTGCGTCGCTTGTAATGTAACACCGGCCCGGCCCGCCGTTTGGTTTAGTCCACTTTGTCGAAAAATGGTGGATGCGTCCAATGCTTAATGATACGGGGGTTGGGGTGTTACATTATTTATTCCTAGCTTTTGACTTTTTCTTCTATTGATTGATAACCCTGTGAGGAAGCAAAATGTATGAATATTGTCCATAGCAGCTTTTATATCCTCTTTGCTGTTTTTCATGAAGATCAAGCAATCAACTGCAAATAACAGACGTGTGAGTTCAATTTTGTCCCTTCCCACTTTCAATCCTTTCAATTTTTTAGCCTCCACCGCATTTTCAAATATCCTAGTGAGGGTATCTGCCACCAGTGTATATAGGAAGGGGGATAGGGGGTCCTCCTGTCGCAGTCCTCTATATCCATTGAATTTTTCCCCTAGTCTTCCATTGATGAGAACTTGGTAATTTACTGTTTTTTGGCATGCCCTTATCCATTTCCTTCATTGCAGGCCAAAGCCTTTTTTTTCCATGGCAAAGTCTAGGAAGTTCCATTTAACAAAATCATACGCTTTGGGCCTTTGGCAAAGTCTACCTTCAATATTAGTCCTTCCTTGCCACTTACTCTATAATCCTCCACTGTCTCGTTGACAATCAGAACAAAATCTAAAAATTGTCTGTCTTGAATGAAGGCAAATTGTTGTTCACTCACAGTCTTAGACAAGATCTTTCGTGGCCTATTTGCTAACGTTTTAGCGATAATTTTGTATATACTTGTGGTTAGGCTAATTGGACAAAAATCATCCAATTTGATAGAGTTTATCTTTTTTAGGATAAAGCATATGTAGGTTTCATTGACTTTCTTGTTTACTATGGCGTCTCTATGATACTCATGCATGTTGGTGATGATGTCGCTCTTGACTGTGGCCTATGTCTTTTGAAAAAAGGTCGTTGTGAAACCATCCAACGAAGGGCCTTTCCTCTATCACAATTGAAAATTGCTTTGCGAATTTCCTCTTCTTCAAATTCTCTTTCTGGCCACATGTTGTCAATTGCTGTGAAATACTTAGAGTTGACGTCTCCTTCCTTAACCCATTCCATTTTGTCTCACTATCTTGCCCTTCGTTCTTGTCTGCATTCTAGTGATTGTATTTCCTCAATTACCTTTTTCGTCTTGTCCATCATGCTTGAATTATATTCGTCCTCTTCCAGGTTTTTGTCCAAGTCTGCTAGTTCTGTTAGCAACTCGACTTTTCTGGATTCAGTCATCAAACTACCTCATGGTACCGGTTGTGTGCATACTATTCGTTTTTTCTCCCATCTCTCTCACCATATTGAAGTTCCCTCCAATACACCATAGTCCTTGTATGAGTTCTAAAATGGAAGCCATCTCCACCAAGAACGCCTCCCTTCCTTGAGCTTCGCATGGCACATATATAGCCAAAAACCATCAATCAGGCACTTCTCCTCCCTTAATCCTAATTGTTAGTGAGAATTGACCTTCCCATTTGTTCATTATTTCCATGTTTCTCACATCCCACATTATAACTATTCCCCCAACTGTGCCTTCTGCCAGAAGCTCCACCCATTCCACATACCTCCTTTTCCATAGGTTAGAGATCAGGCCTTTGTCTATCGAATATCTTTTTGTTTCTTGTAGCGTAATTAGGTCTGCTTTCGCCACACATATCGTCTTTCTTATCAATCTTCTTTTGGACATTGATCCACAAACCCTTATATTCCAGTTAAGTATCTTCATAAGAACATGATCCCCCTGCCTTGCCCTTCCACTCGATTAATTCACGTCGATTAGCTGTGCCTTGATCCCCCTGCCTTTTTCCCCTCTCATTGACCTTTATAATCTTGCTCTTGGGTCTCACCCTCTCATTTGGGCCCTCCTCAAGCTTGCTTTCCTTAACTATTGTGGGCTTTGCCCCCATATCATTTTGATTAATAATCCTTCCCAGTGAGTCAAGATGTTGGCCCACTTGAAGATAGGCTTGCATCTTTTCTTTCAAATAGCACTCTCTGGCCCAACCCATTATCGTGGTTTGAGGGTGGACCCGTATGATATTTACTTTTTGTGGCCCACTTTTTTGGGGCCTCGTTTGGGTCCACGCGTCTCTTCATCAAAGTTGTCCACCATGTACCTGTCGCGCTGTTCTTCTGTCGCCCTATACCTACTCCATCATTCAACTGAGAGATGTGTCGTACTCCTGCCATGTGGTTCCATCTCTCCCCTTGCTTGTGTGAGATGTGGTCATACGTCTTTGTCGATCTATATTGTTGAAAACTTCATCGTTGTCAACCGAAATTGTCTAAGAGTGCTTTCAGATTTTGGCTTTCTTTTGCTTCACTACACCAACTTCTTTGCAAATCAAATGATCTCACCTCTAGAACATAGTCGTCTTCATAGAGCTCCATGAAGGCTGGAAGAAATCTCAACAAGTTGTCTCTGTTAAAAATGTACACATTCCGTTTCGGTGGCAGAATGCCTTCTACTTTGATCCACCCATCCCTGCATGCAATGCTCATTCATTCCTAGAACATCTCCTCTTCCTGCACCTCTATCACAAAGTCGTCGACAAATGCATGTTCCTTGCCCTTGTTTGGTCGCCTAGCTTCCCTCTTGTTGTCTACCCTTAGAATGACTCTTGTTGGCTGGATGATTATGAGATTTATCCTTCTCTCCATTCTACAACCCATTTCCATCTCCTCTTCCTCCCACGATGTTTTGTCAGTTCTCCTTTTGACTCGCATTTCCTTTCCTTCTTTTTCCTTTTGTGTTGCTCCACCAGCTACTTGGGCAATTCTATCGTTTTCCCTTCTTCCTTGTTTTGATTTCTTCGTTCTAGGCTCTTTCTCCTCTTTAATCTTGTACTCCGGTCTACGCATTTCTTTTTTACTTCCTTCAACCTTCTCCTTGGGGCCTTCACTGTTGTACTCTTTTGTTCCTTCAACGCGACATCCATGGCCTCCCACAACTTCTTCCATGCCAGCCCTCGTCCACAATTATTCGTTTTGCCTCTTTGTTGATCCATACTAGGGATGTGTCTCCTAGTCCACCTCGTCTGTGTTGCCCCTCATACTCTTCATACCACCTCGTCCAACTTCTTCCTCAGTTTGTCCTTGCCTCTATGTTCTCTCTCTTCGTTTGTCATTTGCTTTTTTTTTCTTTTTTCTTGAGTTGTGTAGCCACTGTAGTTAGATGGGGGTTCTTGGACTTTGTTCTCCAGAGAAGGGTGTAGAGAAAGATGCAGAAAATGGATCAAAACTTGTCTGGCCTCAATTCATTATTCCATTTTCATAAATGGGCAGTCTTGGGGGAAAATCAAAGGCACTAGGGGGTCGAGGCAGGGGAACCCAATGTCCCCATTCTTTTACACCCTAGTGGCAGATACTTTCACAAAAATCATGGAGAAGGCTGTTGTAACAAAAAAGGATGAAGTTTTTTGATAGGCAGGGACAAAATTCATATTACCCACAACTTTGTTTGTAGATGATTGCTTCATTTTCATTAAGAATGATTGGAGCAATATACAGACAACACTCAAAAGTGTTACAAAGCTTTTGTTTTTTAACAGGCCTGAAGATAAATGGATCTAAAAATCAGCTGTTGGTATTGATGTTCCCATTGATCAAGTGGGTAGATTGGTAGAGGAAATGGTTTCTGCAGGAAAAAGGCCTATTCACTATATAGGTTTGCCTCTAGAGGGAAATTAAAGAAGCTCTCATTCTAGGACCTAGTTATCGAGACAATGAAGAAAAGAGATGAAGGATGGAAGAGTAGCTATCTTTCAAGGGGCAGTAGGTTGCTACTAGAGAAAGTCATCTTCTAAGCGATTCCAACATGCTACTTATCTATCTTCTAGATTCCAATTGAGGTGGCCACAAAGATAGAAAAAAGTCTTGGGGAGATTTTGTGGAAGAAAGAAGATAAGGAACATTGCTCTCACCTAGTGAGGTGGGAAAGGATGTGTAGAGATAACCATCATGGTGGCTTGGGGATTGGTAATATTTTTTTTGAGGAATTCAACATTGAGGGGCATGTAGCTTTGAAGAATAAAGGTGGAACTTGATGCTTTGTGGGTAAAAGTGGTTAGAAGTATCCATGGAACTCAACATAACAAAAATGAAGTTACAATTAGTAGTAATGCGACATTTAGGTTTCCCTGGAAAGCAATGCATTGGATCTACCCCAAGTTCGAACCACACCTTTGATGGAAGGTTGGGGATGGCAAGAAGGTCAGCTTTTGGGAAGAGGCATGGTGTGGGACGATTAGCTTCAAAGAGCAGTTTCCCAATCTGTACAGGCTGTCTGAGAAACACAACAATCCTATATCAGAGTTCATGGTTTATGATTAGCAAGAAAGGGGACTTGTATGGGCTTGAAATCTGCATCTTAGTAGGAACTTAAGTTAAAACAATATGAGGGAGGCAATGGAGCTGCTGCATATGTTGGGACCATTTCAACCCTACTAAAGAGGAAGATAGGCTAATCTGGACTGGGGATTGTGGACACACTTTGTTTACCAAGTCTATCATTCTTAAACTTGCTTCTAACAACCATTACCCTCCTTTCAACAGTGTTGCTTTCATTTGGGCCAGTTTGATCCCAACCAAAGTCAAGCTTTTGGTGTGGCTTTTCTGCATCAACAAGTTGAACTGTGTAGAAATCACACAGGGAAAATTTCCTAACCATAATTTTGCCCCTCCTAGTGTTGTTTGTGCAAGGATGCCATTGAGGAGGTCATGGGTCTTTTTGGAAAGTGCAAAACTACCCTTGCAATGTAGCAAAACGGGCAAGCAAAGTTTGACAGCTTATCCCCACCATCTTTAGAAGAACTTTTTGTAGTACCTAATCGGATTCTTCCAATTTCCCTCAAGGAATATCGGAAGATTATTATTATTATTTTTTCACGATATGGTGCAGTATTTGGGAGGAGAGGCATGCAACCTGTGGATCTTATATTGGAAAGATGTCAAGTTTTATGTGCCACTTGGTTGTCTAGTACAAAACTCTCTAGGGGTTACAATGTCTAGCAATGGATATGTAATTGGAATAATATATTGCACACATTGTAATTTTGCTGTCCTGCTTAGATACGTCATTTGGCAAGGGTTTATGTGCAAGTTTGTATATAAATATATAGTTTCTGAAAAAAAAAAAGAAAGAAGTTGGTATTATTATCACCTTCATTGGTCCATTTTAATCTTGCGTTCTTGCAATTCTTTCTATTCCAATGTCGATTGATTAAATTTCATTTAGTTAAAATATGTATATATTGTTTTAAGAGCTATTCTGAACCTTCATTGGCTGCGCACTTATCGTCACTGACCTTTTTGTTTATTGATGAGTGTTGTTATGCTATTGTGATCCATTGTCAGTAAGTTCCTGCTCCATTGTTTTATTTTTGTTTGAAGATCGACGAAAAGTCTTTGCATGGAGATGCACTCGTTGCATCTTTCGACTATATCTTGAGGTATCACCTCTCCCACCATCTTCCGACTATATCTTGACGAAAAGTCTTTGAATCGGGGTCAAGCCTCAGCATGGATAGGGGTTCCCAATCGTTTGTCTAGGTGAATGGGACATTCAAGGGTTTAATATCTCTGAGACCCAATTCATTGATCGACATGTCAAAGTCCATCATACTTCGACTCATAGTGGGATTATAAGATTTTTCCCCTGTTGCACATGCTGCATTAAAATCCCCTGCATTGTTCCAAGGTTCTAAGAATAGCGGGGATAGTCCTGCAATTTTGTCCTAGAAGGCCTGCTTTTCTGTTTTGGAGTACAAACTGTAAACCGTGGTGAACCAACAACAAACCTTGTTAGGCATTTGTATTCTAATTGATTCCCTAGAATGGGCCTAAAATTTGGTCTGTTACCATTATTGATTGGGTATCTCAGAGTAGCAGAAAGACTTGTCCTTCAAAAATTGCTTTTTTATTTGTTTCGCCTAGGCTTCTCACAGTTTACTTAATACATTCATTATGGTTGACAGTCCCAGTTCCTTGTTTCTTTATTGTTTCTCTTCTTGAATTGGGACATGCTTGATTAACCTCACACACATGCTTTCCAGAAATATTTGTACTTGCTGTCTCTCCCATTTCTATTGTTGATGATAGTATATGTTCCTTTGATGCAATAGGATCGCCTGATTCTAGATCATGGATTGATTACGCTGGGGTGAACAAGGGTTCCACATTATTTGAGAAGGGTGCGTTGGGTGATAGGTTGGCTTTGTTTGATGGTGGGCCTGATTGATGGGATTCAATACCATCTACAACAATTGGAGAGAATGTAACTTGGCTTGGTTCAGCTACATGTAACAAGTTCATCATCTCCTTCAGATTGTTGACCAACAGCAAGGTCTTCCTTGCATTTGCTTCTGATATGGCTTATCATGTGTTGCTTCTTCACCTTAGTCTCTGGCTGCTGCAAGTCAATAGTGGAGAGATTGAAGTCTGTTGGGTTCCACCTCTGCATGGCCCATCTCTCTTCAATGGAAGTCTGATGCACAAGTTTTGAGCTTCCATCTCTGATAGATTTTGTTCCTTTGTTTGTTGGGTCCATTCCACCTCTTTTTGGCCTTTTGTCCGTGGGCCCTAGCAAGCTAGTTCCTTGTTTCCTCTCTTCTTATACATCAAATAGTCTCTAGGTTGATTTGAGTCTAGTTCTGCTTGGCCCGCTTTGCCTGCTCTCGCCATTCCTCATCCTCCCCTTAATATGCCTAGTGATTGACATTTTGTCTTGTTGACCCACTCGGTGTTCCTTGCTCTGGTATGTTGACTGAAAGGCTCCTTCTTTGTCTCCCCTTGTTACATATCTTATGAAAGTATTAGGTAATTTGATTTCTAGGTCTCATCTAGTTATGATTAAGTGAGGACAATAAGCTAAGCCAATGCATGTTGAAAGCTTGAGGATCTGGTCGCAAATTTTATGTAAGGCGTCTGTTTACTTGTTCAATGTCTGAGACATGGTCTCTTGCACACTTAAACATAATGGTTTAATTGATAATATGGACATCATGCAGAATTCCTTCATTAACTTTGGATCTCTTTCCTTCAATAAACATTATTTATGATCCTAACAGTGGTGAAGGACCCTGCCAGACTCTGTAAACAACCATAAATTATTTGCTATAAATTTGAATTCCTCCTTTTCACCCTGCGCTATTTCATGCTATTGATACTGCCAACTGATTTCACTCTGTAAACAACCATAAATTATTTGCTGTAAATTTGATATTTGGCTTATGTCTATTTTTATTTTTGTTCAATTATTATCAGCATTTTTTTTAGTAGGCATGATAATCTTACTATCCGTCCCATCATTCATATGACTATACTTGTTTTTTGAGCATTCAAAAGTCCAGGCTGAAATGGAGTTTTCCCTGCCCATTGAAAGCTAGGTATCTTTTTCCTGTGATAGGATCATTGCCAGCTTCTCAAGTAGATCTACAAAATCTTTTATGTCACAATAATCTTTCTTGAATCGCTATTCTCTGGAGAGTTTAAAAGTCATTTCAAATTTTTTCCATCAGGGGCCAAGTGAGTAACTTTGATACCCGTTTTCATTTTAATGTTCAGGTTAATCTTTGTGAACGTGAAACTGAAATTTCCAAGAAGATGATGGAAATACTAAAGCTATCTAGGGAGAGTGACCCTTCAACTTATCAGTTTTGCTATCTCGTGAGACAAGGGGAACGGGTGAGAGAAGGTTCACTTTTACTTGCAAACCTGGTAGAGGATCAGATTGGTGGAACCAGTGGCTACACTGATTGGGTGCTTCAAATTCATCGTCAAGTTCAACAAAGTGCATAGTTTGGAGGTACTAGTGACTTGTTACTTTCATATATATGCATGCGTGTTTGTATTTATATATGTTTCTCGACTAGTTGATTTCATTTACTGGATAGATGATGAAGGACATATAATAATATTTTGGAAAATTTCTATTTAGGATAGTTGATTTCAACTTATCAGTTCGTATTGGTTTTGTAGGTGATTCCTACTTTACAATAGTCCATTACTTAGGCAGATGGTTTTCATTAACCAACTTGAGCCTTATGGGTGGGTTAGGTTAGATTTTTGTATTAATTTGAGTTGAATTGAGTTATTAATTAGCAACTCAATCTCGTTTGAGTTTGGTCAAGATTTTGCAAATCAACCAAACCAATCTGAAGTAACATAAAGTTATTGGGTTGGGTTGAGTTTAAGTGTCCTATTGGGTAGGGTTGGTTGAAAACTTTTCAATTTGACTTGGCTGGGTTGGTTTGTAACACCTTCCTTTCCTAATCTTTTTCAAAAATCTGGTTTTATTTCTTTAAAACCATGGTTAATTTATTTTCTCGAAACCATTATTTTCTTTGCAACGAAAATAAGTGGAAACTTAACTTCTTTTGAAATCTTCTTCTTCTTCTTCTTCATCTTTTTTTTTTAATTAATTTTTTAAATTAAATCTCATTATTTTATGTAAAAAAACATTTTGAATAATTATCCTAACGACAATGCTACTTATTACTTTGTATTCCATTCTGTTGGTCAACATTAAAGACAGAAATATCAGAAATTAATATTTCAAGTGTCAAATCCAATGATAATAATAGTACTGCCCAAATATCGGGCCCAATATACTTGCCAAAACGTGTTTCCAATGACCGGGTAATGTCCTTTAATTGGAGTACAGCCCGACAGCTACCAACTGCTTACTGTTCTCTATTACCTACGGTTTCCTGATGGCAATAATATTGCAAACACTAGAGCAATTGTTTCTCTTCACTCTTCTTGACAAGACTTTACATTGCTACCACCCACCAAAGTTGATTGAATGGTTTGGATTGAAGAATTCGGCATAGGTGGCATCTATATTTGGGAGGTTGCATTGATTGCATTTTATGCCACCACGTGGGCACTTGGGTTTGAGTGCAACAGCAGAGTTTGAAATAATAATATAAAGGAAGAGACCATTGTTGGGGTTGAACTAATGCTACTAGTTGGCATGTGGTTTTTGCCTCTTGGCTGAGTCAATCTATGATGTGCCACTGGTATACCATGTTAATGAAGTATATTACTGTTATATATATATATTCTCTTCTCTAAAGAAGGAAAGATGGTTTGCAATACTGATCCTTGTGTAATTGATTCACAATAATTTAACAAGAATCGGTTAAAGTCGGCTGGCTAGCTCGCTACAGTGTTTGATTAGCTTGTTTTGTACTGGACTCAATTTTCTTTTTTGACGGTCTCTTTTTAATCTTTTTTTTGTTTTTTTTCCTTCGGAGGTTAAATCTGTGAGTCATTTTAAAGTTTTCAAAATTCAATAATATGTTCTTTCCTACTGTCAGTTAGAAATTTTAATTTATTATTTATTTATTTATTTTTTGTCTTCATGTGTATATGTATGTGTTCCATATAGGTATCGCAAAGTTGGATGGTTTGGCAGTTTCTATTATTTATTTGTAGCCGCAGGGAAACGTTTAATGCTGGCTTTCTTCGAGGACTGATGTCGGAAGGCAGTAGTGGTCAGCCAACCAGAAAATGTAAAAGCAGCTCGGGATTCTTATGTGGTAATAATAATTGACAGAAGAAATACAAATTTATCTGGAAAAGACCAGGATTTACAAACTTTTCTGTAAAAGCTTGAACTTCTGACGTTTGCTTGCTCTCTCCTTTTCTTTTTCTTTTTTTTTTAATATCTCTTTTTTTTGTGAAAAAATTTTGTTAGTGTATATTGCCAAATTGTTGTTTTGTTGTTTTACGAAGCGTTTGGGTGTTGTTAAAAGACTCTCATTCCTTTTAAGGTTGATGTGTTACATATCCTCCGTCCCAACTGCAAGCACTGCGAGCATAGGAGCTGCTGCCGTTCTTTTTGTTTCGGTTAATATTAAATTTCGCACCACTTATTGCTCTTTTAAGAATTACTCGTTTAGGTTTCTCTTTGTCTCTCTCTCTCCGTCTCTTCCTCCTCATTACATTTTTTGTAAATTTTATTCTATTTTCGTCACTAAATTGTCTTTGGTTAGATCATTGAGCTGAAATTGTGTCCAGTTTGAGTAGATTTTTCTGCCTTTTCTTTGGCGAGCCAAGCTGGTTGGAATTTTATTTGAATGCATTGATTGTTAGTCTCCAATTCTCTCTCCCCGCTTTTTCCTTGGGGTGGTTTGATAAATGACAAGTGGAAGTGTAAAGATGTCATGATTGGAATTTTAACAAGATGAATTTTTCATTTAGTTCGATAAGTAATAAGGATGGTATTTTTATCATTTAGGTGTCAAGCTATTTTTTGTTCTGTTTTTTTTTTTGGAAGAACTTCCCTATGATATAATCACCGTGGTAGAGTTTCATTACAAGTTTGAGATCGGTTAATACGTGTCCAGAATAGCAGATTATCAAACCATGAAATAGGGCATGAGAAAAGCATATCGGTTATTAAATTTTATGTGCTTTTACATGAGAAATTTAATAATTTTTATTCTTAGGTTCACGATGATTCTATGATAAGAGAACAAAGAGTAATTTCATCAAGCTTTTTGAAACTGCAATACATTGACAAATTATCACTTCAGCATGCTTTCTAAGCGTTTAACATTTGTTGCATAAGATAAAACATTCAATTAGCTAGCCCCATAAATTAGATATGCAACACATTCTTAAGGTAACATCTAACTTAAATGCTCATTTAAAAAAAAAACAACTTAAATATACAAGATATATTTATCTTGTCACACAACGTAGCAATATATTATAATATACAATTCATTTTTTTTAGATATTTAATTTAATTATTTGTAAAAATTTAATGAAACGAACTTCCATACAAAACTTTGGAATTCATTACGGAGTGTACTATGTTATATTAAAGTCTAAATCCCAATCAAACATACATAACAGTATTCACATTGATGTACTGATATTTAAATAATAAAAAATGTGAAAAGTGTATTCATCTCCACCTGATGGCTATTAAAGGTGATCATGCACTAGCTGAGTTTCATTTTCCATAAGTCCTTTGGGCTACTTATCCCACTCTTAAAGGGTCATTTAAGGTTTACTTTGGAACACGATTTCTTAGTATTAAATCAAGCATTTTTAGCCATCCTTCTTTTGGTCCTAAAATCATGTCATAATGACAAGTCCACTTGCAACTTAGCAGAGTTTTCTCGCATATTCGGGCTTGGAATTGTCCTTTTGTGGGGCTATCCTTGGGTATTGGTACTAGTGCTTTTTCTCCCACTTTAACAGCCAAAAGTCGACCATGAACCTGTGGCTCAAGGTTGTTGATTTCTAGTGCAAAACGGTAAGTGTTTTGCTCATTTTTGTAGACTTTTCCGTGTAATGGCCCAATGCATCTTTCTACTGATCTAGGGTGGACTTTCATTGCTTTGTTAATAAAACCAAATTAGCAAGGTCTAGGGATTTGGTTTATATATAAATCATTTACCAAATAGGCAACATGTGGACCTCTAACCCTAATTGGTTTCTGTGCACCTTGGGATGAGTGAGATAGAGGAGAGTGGAGTCTTGTGTAGGTGTGCAATAGCAAGGAAAGCAAACATGATTAGATACCCTAGTAGTCCATATTGTAAACAATGAGTATTCGCCTTTGGTTTACATAGATCAAGGGCCTAGCTAATGTGTGAAACACTCCACCTAGTTGAATACATATTAATTTCATCTCAAATCATGGGGATTTTGTGCAATACCTTTAAAATTTGATAAAGTAAATACTAAAATAAATAATAAAATAATTTAACATATAGTTTAATAAATAATATAATTTGATAAAATAAGAAAATGAAGTGTTATAAATTATATAGAATATGAGATTTAAACATTCAGGACAACATTAAATTATAAGACAAGTCATATAAGCCCTAGAATGACAAATGACCACCTAGGGGCATAATGATAATTTTGTAAACATAGATTAAATGGCCATTTTATACAAAATATGAACATAGAGGTCTATAGTAGTGAGAAATGGACTTTTGGAACACGTGAAATTTAGGACATAATAAAAAATTTGACATGTGACATTCAAAAGGTGCCATGTGTCACTATGGGCTATGCAGAGTTGACAAGTATCATACAATGGTGCAAATAATTGTCAATGCATATACATGAATCAGAAATGTTAAGGTGAAGGGAAATAGAAAGCTAGTGTTGATGTATTGCATGCAATCCATGTGTAAAAACAAAGAAGCTATAAAATGTGCCATGTGGAACAATTTGAGAACACTAATTTGGACAAGTTTTGTGATGCTTGTCCACATCCTATAGGTCTACATAGGATGCCATCTTTAGTTGGAAATTAAGATTTTTATTGAATTTGAAAAAAATTAAAAACATACAATTATTAATACTCAAGACATTGACTAATAGGCTTAGAATGGTCATTAACAATTTAGTCCGGAGAACCAGATGACATTTGTTAAAGACATACAAATTTTGGATGTACTGTTGATAGCTAACACAGCTGTGGAAGACTATTGAGCTTCGAAAAAAGCCAATTTAGTTATGAAGATAGATTTTGCCAAAGCCTATGACTTTGTGAGGTGGAGACATATTGATTTTGTGTTGAATCAAAAAGGTTCTAGAGAAAAATGGAAGAGCTATGTTAAAGGTTGTCTTTCTAATAACTTATTTTATCTTCATTAATGGAAGGCCTCAAGGAAAGATTGTGAATCGAGAGGAGTGAGGCAAGGGGACCTATTTCTCCCTTCTTGTATAATCTATTGGAGGGTACTCTATCATATTTGAAGTGGATTGTTAAAAATTTAATGGCTTTGAGGCGAGGAAGGATAAAGTGCAGATCACCCACATTCAATGTACAGATGATTTGCTAATATTTATGGACAATGAGGAGATAGGTAGAAGTTTAGCAGATATGATCATTCAAACTTTTTGCCTATAACGGGATTGTAAGTTAATAGAAGGAAAAGCCAAATTTTAGAGATCAATATCCCTGACAATAAGGTGAAGGAGTATGCTGAAAATCTTGGAATATTAGCTAGAAGGTGACCAATCAAATTGGAATGCCTTTAGTTGACAATCTAAGAAGAAAACCTTTTTGGGAACCGATATTGTAGTAGGTCAAGAAAAGAGTCGGACAGTGGAAAGGTACCTACCTGTCAAAGGGGGGAAAATTGCTCCTTATAAGATATGTCCTTAAGGCCCTTCCAACTTACTCCATGTTAGTTTTTAGAATGCCAAGTCAAGTTGCCCAAGAAATCGATAAATATTTGAGGAGATTTATGTGGGGTAGTTGAAAAAACGATGCAGCAATAATTTGGTGAAATGAGTTGATGTTTGTAGAGATCTTAACAAAGTAGGGTTGGGGATTAGCAACATTAAGGCTAGGAATACAACTTTATTGGCAAAATGACTTTTGGAGAAGGGGAGTCAATCTAGAAGTTTTATGAGCTAAAGTTATTAAAAGCATCCATGGGCCTAAAAGGAACAATTGGGAGGAGAATTTTCAATTCGAGATCCTCTCTTAAAGCCCTTGGGAGAGAAATCTCCAAAATTTATCCCCTTTTCAGTCTCCGTATAAGATGAAAATTGGGAAATGACCCCCCTATCAAATTATGGAAAGAAACTTGGTATGGAACAACTACCCCTAAAAGAAGAGTTTCCAAGTTTGTATAAAATCACGCGAGGCAAGAACAAAACAATCAAGGATCACACAGTTAGAGATATGCAAGATGGCACAGTTACGTGAGTGAAACCTTCTTATAAATGCTAATATTTTGGACAACAAAGCTAATGAGTTGCAACACTTCTTCACATAGATTATTCAATCAAAGAGAGATAACAGGTAGGTGTGGATAGGAAACTCTAAAAGGTCCTTCTCAACCAAATCTTTCTATCAAATCTTACAGGGAGACACATTCTAATCAAATTAGCACGTCTTTCATCTAGTCCAACCTAGCTCTACCTAGAGCCAAAATTCTAGCATGGTTGATAATCCTTAGAAGGCTAAATTGTGCAAATGTGCTTCAGAATAAAAGACCAAACTGTTCATTATCCCTTTTCGTTTGTATTTTATGCAAGTGAGCTAGTTGAAGACAGCACCATCTTTCCAAGTAGTGTCACATTGTGCATTAGATCCGGAAGGGATGGAGTACCAAAATTCCAAGTCTAGTGGCACTATCAGCAGCGAAGCTTTTTGAACTTCTGTAACATCTTTTGGGGTAGTCTATCAAGAAAAACTAGATTATGATGGTTTTGGCTGCTTGGTACATAGTTTGGGAAGAAAGAAATAGTAGGATTTTCAATCAATCCAAGGAGCTTTTGAGGGAGGGATCCCTAATTTTGTTCAATGCTTGGGTGTAACTGACCAGAATAGCAAAGGGATACAACTTCAGAAAATGGCCTTGTAACTAGGATAAGATCCTCTATGTTTCTTGCTTCGATATCTCGTCCAACAGGGGATATTTTCTCTTCAGTTATTCTTAGCAATATACTAATTTCTGCTCATAAAAATAAAGCCAGATCCCAAAGTTGAAACTGAAGAAAAATGGAAAATCTCCCATAAAATCACAAAGGAGAAGAAGATCCATTAGTAAGGTCTGAAAATCATGGAGCTCGCTCTGCAAAAAATCAGAATGATGTGCCTTACCAATACCATGACCATGATGGTTTCTTTTACTTTGGCCCAGTTAGTACGACGTGAGAATTAATATAGGTTGTTTGATAATAAGTTTAACATGGACAATAGTACTTTGAGAAGTAATCAAAGTACTTTAAATTAGAATACTAGATTTGTTTATGACATCTTTATTTTATATGAAGTACTACCTTAAACAAATTTTAATAGATCTCTAAACTTGAAAACTAAGAAAGGAGGATAACTGTAGGTTAATTTAATTTATGGCCAGATGATGATTAAGAGGTAGCTTTACCTTGGTTCAATAAAAATTAATTGTGTGGGACAAAGTACATATAAAAATCTCTGTAATTAGAATAAATAAGAGAAGACTAAACAACGTTGCATAGAGGAAAAAAAAAAAAAAAAGAACCGATGACTATGATTTGGTAATGGAAGCCCGTGGAAGAATTAGGATGATTATTACAAAATAAAGTATACAAAAAACATGAGCATAATGCATATACAAAAGGGATATGAGGTACAGGTACGCAGAATAATAAAAGTTTAAGCTGGCTATCATGTATAATATTGATAAAAGAAGGTAAAAATTGATCAAGAATGAATGACGACGATCATCTATCTGTACTCATCTAGATATAGCCTCACATATATTCATTTGGATATATACAAGGAAAATCAAGTAACAACCAAAAAAAAAAAAATAAATAAATAAAACGAAGGAAAGAAAGAAAGAAGATAGAAAACTACTAAAATTAATCTTGGTTCATTTCCAACTGCATCCCAAACACTTTCTCTTTGAAGCATCTCCTCAAAAAGCTAAAGTGATTAGTAATTACTAAAAATCTCAGAGTATTCGTGTATTTCATTAGCTTCACAAGGATCAATTTATCAAAGAGGACATTCAAAGTGACTACGTAACTAGAAAATCCCAGAGATAATAACATATTATTAGCAAAATCTCTAAAAATGTGACGGAGATCACTACTATTAACAATAACAACAATCCTAACAAATAATCATCTCAAACACATCAATAACAAAAGAACATGAACGTTAATGATTTGAAAGCAACAACAACCAGAGGAAGAAAAGTAGTGTTCATATCTATTGGGTGAGAGCTACGGCGGTTGTAATATCGAAGCGAAGAACGAAGAAGACGTAGAAGAGGGTCAAAAAGACATTGACGGACAGAGAGCCAAACTCCTCAACTTCTTGCCTTCCTCCTCACAGGTGTTCTGATGTTGAAATTCTCCTTTCTAATTTAAACCAACAATAGATTAATCCATCCAATAAAAACCAAAAAAAAAAAAAATCTTTTTTTTATTGATAGGATTCTTTGTTATTGTCCCTGGCGTGCTCGCAGTAAAAATGAAGCTAGCCATGTTTTTTCTATGCCGTTTCATCTTAAATACGTGGGATTAGAAAAGACTTGGTTTTCTTTTTTAACCTTATTTTGAGATCTCTTAACTTTTACAAATCGTCGGATGATTTGAATAGAATACGATGCCTGTTTGATGGAGCCTCTAATAGACCAGACTGTGTTGAATTATTGATAATTCTTTCTTTGTGGATTTTACAATTAGGAATATGCTAATGTGACCGTTTGTCATGGGGTCGGAGAATGACCGAATTTTTTGCCTTGCACACCGACTGAATACGGGGTTGGCATAACAGTAATTCGGGGTTGATCACTTGCCAGCAAACGTCCGATCCGTGATGTACTAGAGTCACGACCCTAGTCTCAGCAACCTGAAGCGATATCTCCCGGTCAAGTGCACCTCCCAGGGTGATGTATCCGTTGATGACCGATAGAATCTCACTTCTACTCGATGATCCGACTAGCATGCAGCACACACCAAGTGTTTACCGTGAAAACCAAGGCAACAGGGAAGCAAAGCAATAAGAAAGCAACGCACGCACAGATAAGGCAACTATGGACTTTGTATTACTCACTGAAGTGATTACAGTTCTTGTCTCTATGTTCTACTGAAGCACAAAGGCTCTATTTATACATGATGATGATCAGTTACAACCCCGTAACTGATCCCCACATTGCCTACACGTGGCTGACAAATCTGCACATGCTCTTCATCCTTAGCACACATGCTTCATGCCTTTGGTAACTGCTTGTACACCTGGCCATCATCCCTTGCTTTGATTTAGTCCAGCATTCAGTTACCAACGTCTTGCATATGTGTCATGAGCACAGGATGTCCAGCACAACCATGTGCCCTATTAATTCGGACATGTGCACTTCTGGATGCTCCCACGTAGCCAACAGCTCACCATTTTCAAATGGCGTTTATCCATCACGTGTGCCATGTTATCCGTCCATCTGTCCATCAGTTTCGAGATTATAGGGTAACTGCCAAGCAGTTCGCCACCTGGGCCACCTCCCATGATCATGTGCGTCCTTGTGACTTAGAGTCATATCCAAATGGTTGCCTATCCGAAATACTCGGATAGTCATTTTGCCAACACGTGTTCCACGAGTGCTGTTACCCGTCCAGCACTCAGCAGATGATCCCACGGTCATGATCATGAGCGCCCACCTGGATTATTAGCATCAGGTAATCCGTTACACTTGCTC
This sequence comes from Tinospora cordifolia, assembly GCA_030144865.1. Classification (NCBI taxonomy): domain Eukaryota; kingdom Viridiplantae; phylum Streptophyta; class Magnoliopsida; order Ranunculales; family Menispermaceae; genus Tinospora; species Tinospora cordifolia. Next base: position 17,295 of record JAJIYU010000658.1, read on the forward strand.
CATGGAGCCATAGTTACCAGGGTTCGAGTTCACCTGCTCTAACTCGTCCATTGCTTGGTGTTTATGCTACCCTAGCACAACTTACTGGCATCCGACTGATCAGGGGGTCACAAACCTCCCCTAGCAGAATCATTCGATGTCCTCATCGAATTTTGGTACTGCTCGATCTTCTTCTCGAATTGCCACAACGTGGTATCCCTTTCCCAAGTGGGTTCAGTTAGCCCTTTCCACTTGATCAAGTAGAATACTCTGCGATTCTTTTTACTCTGTCCACGAATCTGATGGTTCAGGATTTCCTCTACCTCGCCATCAAACTGCTTCCTTACTGAGGCTGGTGCCCGCTTCGACGTCCCTCTACTGTCATCCAAGGGATCAAGATGGAACGACTTCAGGAAACTTACGTGGAATGTGGGATGCATTTTCACCCTTCCCACTCGTTTGATTATCTCAAAGGGTCCTTCATACCTCGGGACCAAACCCTTGTGGGTTGCATTCTTCTTCATCTTCTTCCAAGTTTGAGTAGGTATCTTTAGTAAAACCTAGTCCCCAACTTGGAATTCCACATCTCTGCCGTGCTTATCTGCCTTTTTCTTCATGCGTCTCACCGCTTTTTCCAGGCTTTCCCTGGCTTCATCTAGGATCTCTTGCTTGTTTCTAGCAAATCTGTACGCAGCAGGACTAGTTCCCATTGCCTTTGACTTTGTCACCTCCAACGGGGTGATGGGTTGTTGGCCCGTTGCTACCTCGAATGGACTCATTTCGGTGGAGGAACTCCTGTGTAAGTTGTAGCAGAATTGGGCAGTATCGAGTAGATCTACCCAATTCGTCTGGCTGGCATTCACATAATGCCTCAAATACTCCTCCAACAAGGCATTGATCCTTTCTGTCTGGCCATCTGTCTGGGGATGGCTTGCTGTAGAGAATTTTAGTTCCGAACCCAATAACGTGAATAAAGTCGTCCAGAACCTCCCAGTAAACCTGGTATCACGATCACTGATGATGTCCTCAGGCATTCCCCAGTACTTTACCACGTACTTGAAGAATAAACTGGCTGCACTATCAGCCGTGCATCCCGTTGGTGCAGGGATGAAGACGTCATATTTTGAGAATCTGTCTACCACCACCATGATCGAATTCATGCCTTTAACCTTAGGCAATCCTGTGATGAAGTCCATGGAGACACTCTTCCATGGTTTTTCTGGTATGGGCAATGGTTGTAGTAGGCCAGCTTCCTTCCTTTTCTCAGTTTTGTCTTGTTGGCACACAAGACGGGTCTTCACATATAACTCGACCTCCTCTTCCATCTTCGGCCAATAGTATGATCGTGCCAGCAACGTATAGGTACGTTCCACTCTAGGGTGACCTATCCATAGTGAGTCATGCGCCTCACGAAGGAGTTCCCTTCTTAAGTTTCCTGTGCTGGGAACATAAACTCAGCCTCCTTTGGCATTGATTAAATCATCATCTAGCCAAAATCTTCGAGTTGAGCCCTCAGAGATTTGTTGTTTTATCTTAGCATATATTTGATCGTGTGCAGCTTCTTCCTTGATCCGGGGCAAGAATCCAGTCTGCAACACTGTGACAGCAGCCACTATTTCTACTATCACTTTGCGGCTCAAGGCGTCAGGCACTGAATTCAACTTCCCAGGTTTGTGTTCGATCTTCATATCGAACTCAGCAATGAAGTCTAGCCACCTTGCTTGCTTCGGGTTGACCTTCTTCTGGGTTAAAAAGTATGTTACCGGAGCATTATCAGTCCTTACTATGAAACTGGTTCCCAGCAGATAATGTCTCCATGTTTGCAAACAGTGAACAATAGCTAACATCTCTTTCTTGTGGGTTGGATACCTCTGCTCAGCATCCTTCAGTTTCCTATTCTCAAAGGCTACTGGATGTCCTTCTTGCATCAAGACGCCACCGATTGCATGGTCCAAAGCGTCTGTGTGGACTTCGAACGGGAGTTCAAAGTTGGGGAGCTTCAGTACAGGCTCGGATGTCACAGCATGCTTCAGATCCTCGATGGCACGGTCACAGGCTTCTGTCCATTACCAAGGTCTGTCTTTCTTCAGCAGATTTGTGAGGACTGCGACACGCTTGGAATAACCAACTATGAATCTTCTGTAATAGTTGGCTAGCCCCAAGAATGAGCGCAGTTCAGGAACTATAGAAGGGTTCGGCCAATCAGCAATCGCCTGGACTTTCTGTTTGTCCATGCTCAGTTCTCCTTTGCTAATGACATGGCCAAGAAAGTTTACAGTTTCCTGTGCGAACTCGCACTTCTCCTTCTTTACGTACAGTTCAAATTCCCGCAACTTAGTCAAGACCTGCCTGAGATGCTCCACATGATCTTCCAAGGTCTGACTGTAGATGACTATGTCATCTAGGTACACTACCACGAACTTGTCAATGAACTCGTGCATGACATCGTTAATTAAGTGACAGAAAGTAGCAGGGGCGTTAGTCAAGCCAAATGACATCACAAGATACTCAAAGGAACCATACCTTGTTATCATGGCTGTTTTCGCCTCATCTCCAGCAGCTATTCTCACCTGATAGTAACCTGACTGGAGGTCCAACTTGGTGAAATACCTTGCCTTGGCCAATCTGTCGAACAAATCTGCTACCAATGGAATGGGGTATTTGTTCTTGACAATGAGCTTTTTCAAAGCTCTATAATTTATACACATGCGCAGTGTGCCATCATGCTTTCTCTGGAATAATACCGGGGCACCGAAAGGGGCTTTAGATGGTTGGATGTATCCCGCTTCCAGCAACTCCGCCAACTGCTTCCTCAGTTCCTCAAGTTCCTTTGGAGCCATCCGGTATGGTGCCTGCGCCGAGGGCTTGACACCATCTACCAACTCGATTGCATGATCAATGTTCCTTCTCAGAGGTAGCTTCTTTGGTAACTCTGGAGGCATCACGTCCTAAAACTCCTCCAGTACCTCAGTAATAGGTTCAGGCACATTGACAGCTTCCCTTTCCTTGGTCTCTAACAAGGTCGCCAAGTAAGTGGCATGGCCCTTGCAGAGGCCATCCTTGACTTGGATCGCAGAAAGCATGAGACAAGGGTTGGCCTTGTCCATTATCAGTAAGCCTTGAAGGGAAGGCATGACTGCAATGTTCTAGGAATGCAGAAAATCGCTGCCCAAGATAACATCAAAATCATCCAAACTAACAGCCATCAAATTAGCCATACCTGACCATCCTTGAATCTGAATTGCAACATTACTGGCAATTCTGTGAATAGGCTTGGCTTCAGAATTTACCACCTTCATCCAGCCAACATTCTAGGACAACTTCAGACCAAGACTCTCTGTCAATGGAATGTCCACGAAAGAGTGAGTCACTCCAGTATCCACCATAGCCATCACAGGGAAACTGTTATTGTCCACGATTTTCATATACATCAGCCCATTGTCTGGGGCTTTGGCTTGTTGTATGGCATTCAACAATCTCAATGGATTGACCCTCATCTGTTCAGTCGGGCTTTCATCCTCAGCTATCAGTGCAGCAAACCTTTTTCTCTTGGGACAATCTTGGGCACGGTGAGGACCATCATAGATATAGCATCCTTTGTTGAAGGTTTTGTTCGCTTGACCTTCAACTTTGGTTGCCTTCTTCTCCTCCTTCCTATTGGGGTTGGAGGGCTTACCAGAGGTCGCCTTCTTTCCTTCCTTGGCTGCCTTCTTGTCCTTCGACTTGTATTTGCCACCTTCAGTATTGGAAGTCGAAGAAGTGGCTTTAAAGTCCGCCAGGGCATCCGCAGCAGCAATGGCAGAAGGTAGGTCTTTCACTGCCTGCCTTCTGAGTTCCGCCTGTGCGCATGACTGTAACCCAGAGGTGAAGTTGAACAACTTGTCCTCCTCAAACATGTTTTTAATGTCTAGCATCAGTGAGCAGAATTGCTTCACGTATTCCCTCACTGTGCCAGTCTGTTTCAACTTCTTCAGGGCGTCCCGAGCCAACCAAGTAGCATTTTTTGGGAGGAAATGATCCTTCAATTCTTTCTTCAACACTTCCCAAGTTTCGATCTTGGGTCATCCAACAGCAGCATCATCATCTACTCGGGTCCTCCACCAGAGCTTTGCGTCACCAGTAAGGTACATAGAGGTTAATGCTACCTTCTATACCTCTAGTGTCCCAACAGTATTGAAATACTGTTTCATATCCCAAAGGAATTTTTCCAGTTCCTTGGCATTGCGGGTTCCCCCAAAAGCCTTAGGTTTTGGTATCTTGGTCTTTGGAGCCGTAGTTCCACCAGCAGGGGTCCCGTTCACAGCCTGCTTGAGGATACCAATCTTCGTTCCCATGGTATTTGTGGTGTCTGTGTAGAGGCTCCCAACAGCACGAACATCAGCTACTAGTTTGTCCATCCTGGCTTCCCATTCAGCAACCCGAGTTTCCACCATTTCCACTGTCGTGGATAGGTCACTCGGCCCAGATGCTTCAATAGTTGCAGTGTTTGTTTGAACGAGCTCTGCCATAGCACATTCAAGCTCAACAAGTCATTCCAGCAGATCATCAATAGCCTCATGAGTGCTTCCTCCAGCCATGTTTTGCTTTCAAAACGTAGGCTTTGATACCAATTGTCACGGGGTCAGAGAATGACCGAATTTTTTGCCTTGCACACCAACTGAATACGGGGTTGGCGTAACAACAATTCGGGGTTGATCACCTGCCAGCAAACGTTCGATCAGTGATGCACTAGAGTCACGACCCTAGTCTCAGCAACTTGAAGCGATATCTCCCGGTCAAGTGCACCTCCTAGGGTGATGTACCTGTTGATGACCGACAAAATCTCACTTCTACTCGATGATCTGACTAGCATGCAGCACACATCAAGTGTTTACCGTGAAAACCAAGGCAACAGGGAAACAAAGCAATAAGAAAGCAACGCACACACGGATAAGGCAACTATGGACTTTGTATTACTCACTGAAGTGATTACAGTTCTTGCCTCTGTGTTCTACCGAAACACAGAGGCTCTATTTATACATGATGATGATTAGTTACAACCCCGTAATTGATCCCCACACTGCCTACACGTGGTAACAAATCTGCACATGCTCCTCATCCTTAGCACACATGCTTCATGCTTTTGGTAACTGCCTGTACACGTGGCCTTCATCCCTTGCTCTGCTTTAGTCCAGCATTCAGTTACCAATGTCTTGCATATGTGTCACGAGCACAGGATGTCCAGCACAACCATGTGCCCTATTAATTCGGACATGTGCACTTCTGGATGCTCCCACGTAGCCAACAGCTCACCATTTTCAAATGGCGTTTATCCATCATGTGTGCCATGCTATCCGTCCATCTGTCCATCAGTTCTGAGATTATAGGATAACTGCTAAGTAGTTCGCCACCTGGGCCACCTCCCATGATCATGTGCATCCTTGTGACTCAGAGTCATATCCAGATGGTTGCCTATCCAAAATACTCGGATAGTCAGTTTGCCAACACGTGTTCCACGAGTGCTGTTACCCGTCCAACACTCAGCAAATGATCCCACGGTCATGATCACGAGCGCCCACCCGGATCATCAGTATCAGGTAATCCGTTACACCTGCTCCATGGAGCCATAGTTACCAGAGTTCGAGTTCACCTGCTCTAACTCGTCCATTGCTAGGTGTTTATGCTGCCCTAACACAGCTTACCAACATCCGATTGATTAGGGGGTCACACCGTTGTAGTTGCATACATCAACTATAACACTCAACTGTTAAATAAAAAAGTAAATACATATATAGGAAAATACAATCCTCAGTTCATCCAATAGTTATACAAACTACATATTACAACTGTCCCATTAACATTTATCTTTCCTATTAATGAGTGGTATTGAAATTGGAAAAACAAACATGCCTGCTTTGAGTTATCTTATGGTAGCAGCCATGTTGCTTTTGCCCCTTTAATTTGCTTATTATCTAAGTATTACTGAATTCTTCTTTGTAGACTTTTATTATGATATTATTAATAGTTCTGTTTGTTTACTCTCAATATTAATATTAGTAATGATAATGTATAACAATTACTAATATAACAGTCATTAATGATACCTATGGTACCAGGGGTAAACTAACAATGGAACCCCAAATTCATGGTTACAATTACTGGACAAATTCCACAAGCACCTTATAGACAAACTATATTCCCAACATAGAATATTCACTGCAGAAAAATCCTCCATTTATCCTCTTCCAGATGATTTTGCCAAAGCTTATGCATGTTCCAGCATTTGCAATCTCCATAAAAGCCTGCACCGTTGCATTGAAAGTTGTAAAACATAATTTTCTTAACTCCATTGACATCAAACATGAGATCTTATGTATATTAGCAAGGTACTAACAGTTGGGTTGACACAACGGTGACACCATTTATAAATGAGAAGGTATAAATCTTAGATTTGTAGGAGGAACAGAAAAACGCCTTCACTAATCCGAGCATACGACACCCTCCCAAGAAAGAAAAATAAAAAGGTATAAACTGACAAAAAGAGAGATCATGTTTCATAGCCAGAGAAAGCCTGCTTCAATTAATTGGATACAGGGGAAGCTTCATTCACATCCGTTGCTGCCATTTCTGCTGATGCAGTCAAGTCACCACTCAAGATTTTGTCCTGATCTATAGAAGATTTGCCATTGCCATTGTCAGTTCGGGTTGGGCAGCTTGTGTTGATGGAGCTCGAAGGAGAAGCAGGGTCTTCCAATTGCCGTGACCTGTTCAGAGCATGACAGTGTGGGCAGTAGTAAGTTATGTAGGGGAAATCTTCTTTCCTAGCAAGCCCTACAAAGAATAAATCAATTAATAAGTAAAATTAAATAAAAAAAATGTAAAAAAGCAGTGGATTGATTATAGTTCTCATCCAGAAGGGAAAAAAAGAAACTCTTTTCCAATGTAAAACATGAAAGGAAAGTTGGGTATAATAAGGATGTCAACGAACCATTGTGCATATGACAATTTCCACATATCAGTGCATAAGATTGTGTTGGGTCTTCACCAACAAGCAATGCTGCAATACGAGCAATCCATCCCCCATCTTGCAACATTGATTTTGGATGATGTTCAACTACAACTGACTCATCAGTTGGGGTTGCAGCATCAGCGGGTCCAATATCATGGGGCATTTCCTCAATGGACTGGTGCATCGTAACACTTCCCACACTATTTGATCTGCTGAGAGGTTGTTGCTTACGATTCCGCAGCCCTTTGGACTGCACAAACTCAACATCATTGCTTTGACCTGATGGAGGATTGAGTTTGGTGGATTCATCACCAACATACACCCTTAAGCCAGAGTCGGCACCTAGCTTCGATGCCAGGACAGTTGCTGCCGCTGCCTTTGCTGCTGGATCAGGATCATATCTCTGCTTTCACAATATATAGCACTTAAGTAGGCAAGAAGGAAGTACGCAGAACATACTGTCATAATATTAGTTCAATGGTGATATAAAAAGCACTCTGTAAGAAAATTTAATTAGTAAGACATGCCAAAAAAAAAAAAAAAGGTAGTTCCTCCTTGCTACCCAAAGGGTTGCATCCTGCAAGACATATTTATCAGAAGGCATGCTACAAAACAAAAATATGTAATTCCTCCTCCCTACCTGAATGAGTTGTTGTGTGATATAGTAGTTTGTTCTCTCCTTAAGTTCATCAATTTTTGCTTGCCTCTCAGCACGCAATCTCTCAAGGGTTTTTTGATCCTTTCTATCACCTACATAGTTGCAGAGAATGAGATCTTCAGTGTGTCATACATATGTGCGACCATACTTAAATGTACTGAGGGGGCTAAGTCACACCAGATCAAGATGTCATTCCATTAGTAGGTTGATATTATTATCGAACATTGCATCCTAGAAAATACATGCCACACCAGAATTTCATAAATCTTTTGACCATAGAAAGAAGAAACTTTCAAGAAAATAATGAATCATGGTGAAGAGTATACATAGTATACACGCATTGATTATTAAAGCTCACCATGTAATTTGGAAAAGGCTTTATTAAGTTCGGTTGAGTTTATCAATTATTAAATTTTCAGTCAATATAAATATATTTGTTTATTGTCTTAAAAAAAAAAAAAAACATTAAACTGCACAGACACATGCTATAAAGCAAATTTGCATTCTCAATCATCTAGCTACTTAGTGTTAAGAAGCATTTGAAGCTTAAGGGAAATTTTTGAGCATGACTCACAAGACAACTTATGTTTTAATTGTCAAAATGGGTTTCAAAAGCATCAGGATTTATATGAAGGATTCAAATCATCAACCCTTTAGTTGAGTCAATGAATCATCAAGTCCATTAATTTGAATAAGGACTTCTAACAAAATGCTTTGAGCCTCCTCTTGAGAGCTGAAAGTTCCAACCTAAGAAACAACAATCTCCATCTAGAATTAAAATCACCAAAATGCTTTTACATTCTTGGATATCTAGATCTGAAATCACATCCAGTTAAACTAAAAGGGCTTAATTAGATGCAGCCACCAACTGGTCAAACAAAATGGATTCAAAACATATATATATATATTCAGCATTTAGATTGCATTCACATGTAAAAATTTGCGATTCCAAGTAAAGAAGCTCCCCCTTCAAGCATTACTAACAGGAAATATCTACAAGACTCTGTTCATCTTACTCACACAATTGACCAGCATTTTACAAGCAAAAAATATTCTTTTTTTTTTAAATAATTATTATTAGTACGAAGTGATTGAAAAGAAAATTTGAACGGGAGACAATATCCAGATCTCCCACAGCATCTGAGTCAAAGTAGTAGATATAACTAATACTCTTTAGTTACTTGATCCCTAGAAGTGGCAAAATATAGTAATTTGAATAGTCAATGAAGTAATACCCACCAAACACATTTAGCAGATTCAGATAAGTCTGTTTATGTAGCAAAAAATTGGAATATTCATGAAGCTGTATTCACCAAACCTTACAATGGCAGGACCTCAAGCACTATGTAAACCCTTAATCACAGAATGTAAGAAAATATGTTATAGGCACAGGTTAGGATTTTTACACATCCTCGTGAAGCTCATAACTGTTGAATAAACTACAGAAGATAGACCGGGCAAGACAAACATGGGCAGAACATGCAATGCCCTCATCTTCCAGTTTAAATCCAATGATCTTGTACTCATGATAGCATAGCCAACAGCAAAGACCTGCAAGTTTTAATTAGAATCAGAGAGGCTTGCTTCAAGTTAAAGGTATGTTCAACAATACAATGCTCATTTCAGAATAAGAGATATTAAAAACGGTGAAAACACCCCTTGTCATTCAAATTTAAAATAAAGATGCAAAAGTGAGAGTGTTTTAATTAAAGCGAAAGAAATTTATGAATTTTTTTTTTTAAATAACTGTAGACTGTTTGCCAAGACCCTCAAGTGCTTAATCAACAAACAAATGATTTAAAAAAAAAAAATCTAAAGAGACTTTGGTAATGGTATTATTTCCTTATAAGGATTATCACCTGGATCATATCTAATGTGTCCCTTTAGAGGAATGAAAAGTCTAGAAGGCCCCTTTTAGATGTTTTCTTCTTGGTTGACAAAGTGGGATGAGAAGATTCCTTTATGACATTTTGGATCTTACTTTTGGGGTGTGTTTGGTTACTAAGAAAATTTTCCTTGAGAAAATATTATTTTCTTAAGAAAATTTTCTTGAGAAAATGTTGTTAAGAAAATTTTCTTATGGTTGTTTGGTTGGCCATGAGAAAATTTAATAAAAGTTAGTTATAGGTAGTTATTTTTTAAATTGATGTGAGAAAATTTTATTTTCTCACCTTTTAAGTTGAGAAAATTTTGGTGAGAAAAATTGTTGGGTTTGAGAAAATTTTTCAAAATTTTTTCTCACTATTTTCATTAACCAAACATGAGAAAATAAGATTTTTCTTAAGAAAATCAAAATTTTCTCGAGAAAATTTTGATCGAGAAAATTTTGATTTTCTCACCAACCAAACACAACCTTGATGTTTTTCTTGATTTCCTCACCTCAACTCTTGTTACCTTCCAATCAGTTTTTCCAATCTACTGCCGCTCACCCCTAATTAATGTCCAGCAATCCATGTGATTTTTTATGAAAAGTGAAAAAAAAAAAAAAAACTTATTTCTAAAGGATGGATTGTAAGTATCATGCATCAATAACAGAGCAAATTTATAAGTCAAATCTTATCAATGTCCAACAATACATATGAAAAAAAAGCAATTATTTCCATACGTTAGATAGTAAGTATGATGCTTGTTATACATATTACGCACTATTCCAATCTAAAGAATAAGTATTTATCAAATGAAACTGAGTTGTTGTTACTCATCATAAATTGATTATGGGGGTTGGATAGTAGAGTAGCTAGAGGTGCAACTACGAAGGAATCTTGCATAAGTTTTCAAAGATGTGGACTTTTATAATCTCTTATGTTTAGAGTTCATAGAGGAAAATGGTTCGATGTCGAGAAAATAAATGACTCAAATTCTATCCTCTTCTAAAAGAATATCGAGAAGATGAACAAATTAGAAATTACAACCTTGGTGCTAGTTTCAACCTTAATTATGCTTGGTTGAAGAATTAATGTATGATAAAACCATGAGAGAAATCACATTAATATCCTCTTCTCCTCCAATCTTTAACTTGCCATGCCTAAAACAGGTTTTAGGAAAGCGTACTACCCCAAATAATTCCTTCCATACACCAGTTTCCTTTTTCCTTGGCCTTAGAGTCTTTTTCCCCCAACGAGTGACTCAACAAAATTTTTAACAATAAATTGATCTTGTTCATATACTGATTGTCAATTCATCTTTTCTCCTCCAATGAGTTAGTAAAAACATGTTCATTGAAAATCCTTCCCAGTTCAGCTTCAACCTATTTTTAAGGGCTTTCACTTAATCTAGAGACCTAGATGCCAAAAGTATAAATGCTTCCTAATAGACACTAGTGATTGGAAGATCACTTCTTTGCTATTTGCTAGTAAATTTGGGATGAATTGAACACACAAATTTTGGGCAACAAAAGGAAGAGGGACCACGTCAGCATCAATACCAAGGACCTAATTTACAAGCAGTTCTCAAAATGTCAGTACTCTCCTCCCTTGATCTCTCCTTTCATTGTGATTCTATTATGCTTCATTCTTTTCAATTCTACACTTTGCCTTCACTGTTGTTCATTTTCATATTGCTGTTATTTCTTTCGTCACGTTGAGGATCAGAGTTTAAAAGGAATTCTCTTTTGAGGGCTCCGTCAGTATCATTTCCTGGCCCAGCTTTCTCCTGCATTGTTTTGTTCTGCCTTGTCCTGACTAGGTTCTTCATTTCACAAGTCAACTCAATCTATCTCTTCCATGATTGCACCAACTTTTCACTTTCTTCAATAAGAATCTATCTTACCAACTAATAGAGAGAGAGAGAGAGAGAGAGAGAGAGAGAGAGAGAGAGAGAGAGAGAGAGAGAGAAGAGCAAGATAATGGAGAAAAAAAAATCAGAACTGTCTGTAAGACTCACTTCAAGAATGATAGAGAAAATGATGACATTCCTAGCCATCCTTCTCCAACTTTGAGATCTTTTCTTCATCCTTGCGAGAACTGCAGCTTCTTCTTTAGAAAGATGCTTCAATCTCTTTTCAAAGTCCTCACCGCGTATTCGAAAGAGTCCATTCCAGATACGAGAAAATATTCCTCTTTGTGTTGCAGTTTCTTTTTTCTCTACAAGTTGCTTTTCCCCAGCAGTCAGGGGTTGATTGGTATCATTGGCCATAACCTATTTTAAACCAAGATTCAGCCTTGAATGATAAAATTAAATCAGCAATAATAAGCCTCAAAAATGAGAGGAACACAGTGACTCAAACCTATGATTTTGACTTTATCGCCGTATTAGATGGTGTTGGTGTTGTACTAAACCAGCAATCTGCAAATTTTACAGTTGTTCTCGAAATCTGGTAATAACTGTAAAGGCAACAAATTCACAGATAGAAGATTACTGATATGACATAGTAATATGCAACAACAAATCGAAAATACCTACTTGTCAAACTTTTGTGCTCCCCATTATCCATGGACCATCTTCTACACCCCAAAACATAAACCAGAATTAAAGGTCGGAACCTGAGAGGAACAAAAGTATAAGATTAGAAGTCAAATGAATAAACTGAGTGCAGAACTAAGACAGAGGGCATCTTTTGCTCGAGCAACAATGGGCCTAAGGGATTGGTTGATTGAGATTAAGATACACATAAATTCCCCAAAAAAAAACTCAACGCAAGGTAATACAACCCATGTTTCCTATCTCGATCCCTGACAACCACCAATTGTAGAACAGCTAGATCTTCCATACACTTAATCAAGCAAAAATTCAATGGCAAAAGAAGATGAACAACTCAGGAAAAGATTTAGAGGAAGATGAGTAGATATCAAAACTTAGACCAGCATTTGAAATCAAACCTAAAAAAGATTTTCTCTAGAGATGAATATTCTCGAATTTATTGTCATCTTTTCTTTTGGTTAGCAAAATTGGTTTGGTCAGTTTGTCTACTTTTGTTTGACATGCTACAAACGGCTTCAAACAAGATACTTCAAGAATCGAGTTGCACATGGATGATATTTGTGCTTGTTTGCAAATTGGTTAGGTCTAGACATAGGTTCACAAAATTGGGGGCTAGGTTGTATCCTCTCACTTTTTTTTTTTTTGAATCATTATCACTATTAACATGAAATTTCTATTTGTTTATTTGTGTGCCATAGCCAACTAATCAAGGAAAATGGTGTTTGGTGACAAACCCTTTTGTCATTGAAGACTAGCATATTTTTCATTTAATTAGTTAGTGACAAAAAAATATCTCGTTCCTATTCTGCTTCTTTATGTCCACCATTGATTCTCAATGGTGGCAAATAAACATGACTTTAAGTATCTTGCTGGATACCATCAAGATAACTTTCTCATGATCAATCAGCAGTATATGTAATGATACTAAAGGCAGTGACCTTAACTTTTTGGCAATATATGACCCATGTTAAGTACATTTTGTCCATTTTTAATCGCCATGTGTTCATCAAAATATAATAGATTAAATGGTATTATGATTCATCAAAGAAAGAAAGTTATAATTTTACCTGTCATTTTTAATGGTATCTCAACTAGTTATGAATTATGAGAAAGTTATATGGTCACAAATTTGTTATCATGACTGATTAAACTTTCTCATACATTTAAAGGTAGTTGAATACTATTTGACTGCACAAACTCAACCCTTGAGAGATTATTAATACCTAGCTTTTTATTTTATACAGTATAATTTTATAGATTGTCATCAAAACAATCTATAAATATTAAATAGTCAAGACTATTCATATAATCCTAGGAAGTTATATGGTTGATAAAATGTTAACCATTAATGGTTAGATTAATGTTATCCTTCTTATGATTACAATTCCATAAGAAATGTGTACATTTTATGTACATTTTGATCTAACAGTACATATATTTTACTAAGAATGGTTTATATTTGAATAGCCAATGAAGTAATAACCACCATATAACAATGGGTAGGATCCCATTGTCATATGTAATTACTCTCCTCATAATATGTTTATATTTAACATCAATCTAAAATTCAATACCACTTTAAAATGCTAGCATATGACCTTTACCATTAAGCCAGAATCAGGAGAAGCCAGTCTGCCCAATCATATATTTGTAATGATTGGGCATTACATAAAATGGATTAAATCAATCAATGATTATAAAATGACTTTATAATCATTAATCATTGACTGATTTCTAATATGAATCATATAATCCAGCAAGAAATTACTGTATATGTATCTCTTAAGAATATCCATCTCTAGAGGGGATACAATGCTGTTATGAATCTGCTGCCACTGTCTCCAAACTGATTGCGCCATCTCACATTCCACAAGCACATGGTTGGTCGTCTCCTCGTGTTCCTGCATAATAGACATATTGAAGGATTCAGGGCAGAATTAGGGAAGCATTTCTGAATATTTTCAGCAGTTTTGAGTCTATTTAGACTAATCAGCCGCATTTGGATTCTGGCTTTCAAAGGAACTTTAATTTGCCATATGAAATCTGCAGGAACTCTCGGTTGACTACTATTCTGTTCTGATAGTTTTAGCAAGAAAGATTGCACCGTGAATTGATTGTTACTGTCTCCATTCCATGTGGCCCTGTCTTCTTCCCTAGTGTCTCGAAGTTGGAATCTTTGAAGGGTATTCAGCAATTCCCCCAATTCTTCTATGTGGTTGTCCCCAATATTCCTATATAGATGTAGATTCCATCCCCATTGCTCCGTTCCTTCCAAATGATTGCAGCTTTTGAAATAAAAAATAGGGGCCTCTTTCCTCCGACACAATTTATAGATGTTAGGGAACCTGTCTTTCAGCTTGTCCCTATCACACCAAATATCCTCCCAAAATCTAATTTGATCTCCTTTTCCCACTTTCCAAATTACATTCTCTCGAAAACCGGTGGTACAAGTTGTGGATGGCTTTTCACGGTGATCTGTGGCTGCTTCTTCTATTTAACCCTGCCTCTCTTCCAAAGGCCTTCGACCTATGTATGCTTCTCACTATTCTGGCCCATAATGATTTCAGTCTGTCCGTCAAACGCCATAACCATTTTCCTTTCAACGCCTTATTTCTCTTGATCATACCTCATATTCCCAAGCCGCCATTCTTTATGTCCTTATTGATTTGTTTCCATTTGACCATGTTGAATCCCCTTTTATTGTCATCTTGTTTCCACCAAAAATCTCGCATAAGCTTTTCTATACTATCCACAACCTTTTTGGCATCTGGAAGATTGAAAATAAGTTGGAAGAGCTTCTAGCACAGATTTTAACTGCAGTAGTCTCCCTCCTTTGGACAGATAGCTTTGTTTTCATCCTGCAATACGTTTTTTAATTTTGTGGACGATTGGTTCCTAGAACCCCTTCCTACATGGGTTATCCCCGAGAGGCACACCTATATAATTTATGGGCCAATTTCTTGGGCTAACATTTGGTGTTGCAGCTGCATTCATCACTTGATCTTCATTTATATTGATACCCAGTAAATGACTCTTATCCCCATTAACCTGCATTCCGGTTAAGAAGTAAAACGCGTGTAGTGCGTTCTTTATTGTTTGGATTTCCTCCTTGGTATTTTGCATAAAGATGAGACAATCATTGGCAAACAACAGGTGAGTGAGCTAAAGACGATCTTTCTCAATAGTCATACCCTCCAGCTTCCGTTCATCATTAATATAATACATCTTAGTTTATACATGATCCTCTTCTAGGATTATATGGTCACAAATTCATCTTCTAACCTTACATATGAATCATTTTTAATAGCAATCTATATAAAATGTTCATTAATTAAATATATTAATCATATACTTATAACATAATAATTAATTAATTCTAAATAATCACCTGTACATATAAGTACAGGGGATTTGATATAATGCTCTTCACAATTTTACTTAATTGAATTCATTAAGTAGATGTTAATTAAAATGATAATTATATGTCATTACAAGGAAATTGTCATACGCATAATTAAATTATATTTTTAATATTCTCATTTGAATATTGCATAATTAAATTATATGATTGCCAGATATTTTAATTACAACTTTATATTAAGACTATTGTGGATATGTTATTAATTAAATGCTATAAAGTACATAATCATAAGATACCATTTTGTTAAATATCACTTTTAGTTTGATTAGTGAATATAACTAGTTAACAATGAATATTAATTTCTCATAAATTTTAATTAATAGTTTGTCCTGATCTATATTCCATTGCCTTTATGTATACTTTGCCAATAATAGTCTTCAATAATTAACATAGTCCATTGTCATATACCCCTGTCCTTTCTTTAACCAAAGAGATATCTCAGGTTCCTCTCAGAATATGTATATAATTCTAGGATTATTGGTTAATTATAAACACCATTTAAATCTATGACCTTGATTAATATAAAAAAAAAAAATTGTTAAAAGTACCATACAACTCTTTACTCAATTCTTTCTAAATTTTAAAAATACATAACAAATTAATTACCAAAAATGAAACTTTGAATTTTAAATTTGTGACCTATGCTATTTATTAATATATTCTATAGTTTCTTTTCAAAAAAAAAAAAAATTAAATCTATGACCTATGCTAGATTCCATTCTTTCTTTCTTATTACAATGGATTATCTAAATGTCATTTTTAATTCATTCTACATGTCATAGCATCAACCTACTAATGGAATGACATATTTCATTACATACATAAAGGCAATGGAATATATTGACCAATAGCGAATCAAGTGGCAAATCTTTTAAAAGCTGTCACCTTAACTTTTTGGCAAATTACAACCGTCTTCTAGATTTCTTGCTTGGATATCACTATTTTTGCTTTACCAACTCTTTATGCTATGCATAAAAGATTTGTTACCAGAAAGTTCTCCTATCTAATGACATTAGGAAATAGTTACATCTACGACCTTGTAAGCCATAATATTTAACTATCTAATTTCTTGCTCGGGGATATTTTCTCTTCAATTATTCTTAATAATATACTAGTTTCTTCTCATAAAAATAAAGCCAGATCCCAAAGTTGAATCTGAAGACAAATGGAAAACCTCCCATACAATCACCAAGGAGAAGAAGATCCATTAGCAAGCTCTGAAAATCATGGAGCTAACTCTGCAGAAATTCAGAATGATGTGCCTTACCAAGACTATGACCATGAAGGTGATCCCATCAACTTGTTCCGACCTAGGATAATAAGCCCATAAGCTTGGCTGCATACATCACTGCACTTTCACTTGACACCTATCGCAATGATAAATGGCTCGTCTCGCCGTGACCTTCTCTTAGATTATCAAAACTTCTATCGCTCCAACCCCACAAGAGTAGAGAACCCGTCGTTGTCTCGGCTGTGCTACCGGAGGGTCTGGGAAAGTTAGAATAGGAGAGCACTTATCTTGGGTGGGCTCACTACTTCGATGTTTTTAGCAGTTATCCGCTCCGCACTTGGCTACCCAACATTTACCCTGGCCACGATAACTGATACACCAAAGGTGCATCCTTCCTGATCCTCTTGTACGAGGGAAGGGTCCTCTCAATGCTCAACGCCCACACCGGATATGGACCGAACTATCTCACGACATTTTGAACCCAACTCACGTACCACTTTAATGGGCGAACAACCCAACCCTTAGAACATACTATAGGCCTAGGTGGCGAAGAGCTGACATCGAGGTGCTAAACCTTTCCCTCGATGTGAACTCTTGGAGAAGATCAGCATGTTATCCTTAGAGCAACTTCTATCCGTTGAGTGGCGACCCTTCCACTTGGCACCATCAGATCTCTAAGCCGACTTTCATTCCTGCTCGACTGGTGGGTCTTGTAGTCAAGCTCCCTTCTGCCTTTGCACTCTAGGGCCAATCTCCGTCTGGCCCAAGGAAACCTTTACATGCCTCCGTTACCTTTTGGGAGGCCTACACCTCATAGAAACTGTCTACCTAAGAATGTCCCATGGCCCGTAGGTCCTGACACAAGGTTAGAATTCTAGCTCTTCCAAAGTGGTATCTCACTGATGGCTTAAGACATCTGTCCGAGTTGTTTAATAATAAGCTTAATATGGACAATAGTACTTTGAGAAGTAATCAAAGTACTTTAAATTATAATGCTAGATTTGTTTATGGCATCATTATTTTATATGAATTACTACTTTAAAAAAATTTTAATAGAGCTCTAAACTTGGAAACTAAGAAAGGAGGATATGGCCAAACTGTAGGTTAATTTAATTTATGGCCAAATGATGATTAAGAGGTAGCTTTACCTTGGTTCAATAATAATTAATTGTGTGGGACAAAGTACACATGAAAACTCTGTAATTAGAATAAATAAGAGAAAACTAAACCACGTTGCATAGAGAAAATAAAAGAACTAATGACTATGATCGGTAATGGAAGCCTATGGAAGAATTGGGATGGTTATATACAAAAAACATGAGCATAATGCATATATGTAACAGATATGAGGTACATGTACGTAGAATAATAAAGTTTAAGCTGGCTATCATGTATAATATTGATGAAAGAAGGGAAAATTTGATCAAGGATGAATGACGATCATCTATCTGCCCTCATCTAGATATAGCCTCACATATATGCATTTGGATATATGCAAGGAAAATCAAGTAACGAAAAAGAAAGAAAGAAAGAAAGAAAACCATTAAAATTAACCTTGGTTCATTTCTAATTGCATCTCAAACACTTTTTCTTTGAGGCATTTCCTCAAAAAGCTAATGTGATTAGTAATTACTAAAAATCTCATCAAATAATCTCAGAGTATTCGTGTATTTCATTAGCTTCACAAGGATTGATTTACCAAAGAGGACATTCAAAGTGACTACGTAACAAGAAAATCCCAGAGATAATAACACATTTTTAGCAAAATCTCTATAAATGTGTCAAAGATCACTACTATTAACAATAACAACAATCCTAACAAATAATCATCTCAAACACATCAATAATAGAAGAATATGAGAGTAAATCATTTGAAAGCAACAACAACAAGAGCAAGAAAAGCAGTGTTCATATCTATTGGGTGAGAGTTACGGCGGTTCTAATATCAAAGCAAAGAACGAAAAAGAAGTAGAAGAAGGTTAAAAAGACATTGACGGACAGAGAGCCAAACCCCTCAACTTGTTGTCCTCCTCCTCAAAGACGCTCTAATGTTGAAATTCTCCTGTCTAATTTAAACCAATAATAGATTAATCCATCCAATAAAAAAAATCCTTTTTTATTTATAGGATTCTTTATTATTGTCCCTAGCAGGTTCGCAATAAAAATGAAGCTAGCAATGTTTGTTCTATGCCTTTTCATCTTAAGGCCATGTTTGGTAAAAGTGATTGGAGTAGGATAGGATAATTTTTTATCCTATCCTAAGTTTGGTGCTACATAGGATAGGATAAAAATTTGTTCGAGCCCACATGAGTTATCCTATGTTAATAGGATAACTCAATCCCACCAAAAAAAAAAATTTTTTTTGACTTTTATTTTTTTAAAAAAAAATATTTTTATCTCATCCTATCATATCCCATCAAAATAATCTTATCCCATCCTGTGCACCAAACGGGCCCTAAATACATGGGATGAGACGAGACTCGTTTTTCTTTTTTAACATCATTTTGAGATTTCTTAACTTTTGCAAATCTTTGAATGATTTAAGTCAAGCCATTCTAATGGTGCCTCTAATAGATCAGATAGTGTACAATTGTTGATAATTCTTTCCTTGTGGAATTCATACTTAAGAATATGCTAATGTGACCGTTGTAGTTGCATATATCAACTACGACACTCAAACTGTTAAATAAAAAAGTAATAAATATATCGCAAAATACAATCCTCCATCTAGGGGTGGCAATTCATGTCAACAAGTCATAAACGACTTAACCCGTTTATTAATCGTGTCATAATATGTCAACCCAAACACGACCCATTTATTAATCGTGTCATGATACACAAATCCGAACACGGCACATTTATTTAAACGAGTTACTCGAATATGACACGTTTGACACGATTAATTAACAAGTCATTTTCTTGTCGTATTTAACCTAACACGACCTGTTTATTGTTAACTTGTTTACAACCCATTTAACCTGTTTATAACCTATTTAACCCATTTTAACTTGTTTATAACCTGTTGTAGCATATTATAACCTGTTTACAACCTGTTATAACCTATAACCTGTTTGACTTGTTTATAACTTGTTGTGACTTGTTTAACCTGTCTATAACATGTTCGACATGTTGTAACATGTTAGACCTATTTATAACCAGTTATGACAAAACATAGAACTTAGTGATATAATTATCATAAAACATTACAATCCTCCACACACAAGCATTATAAAAACACAAAGTTGTCATACAAAATACACTACAAGTCTGTCATGACACCAAAAAAACTACATAAATTCTCAATAGAATTTGAAGCTTTTGAGCATGTAGTTGATGATGGATTTTCACTCGTACTCATCTTTAAGACATCTTTTATAAGTTCTTCCAAATTCATTTCATCAATATTACCTATAACAAATAGTGAAATATAATAATAAAATTTAAGATTGAAAATATAAAGAATAGTAAAACATTAAAGATAATATGTAACTTGTTTCCTTCATAAAGATATCAACCTACAAATTTATTTAAATGCAATTTAACAATGATATCTATTGCAAAAATAATAATTTTCTGTTAAAAAAATTATTCCTATATAAAAAAATCTTGTTTTTTGTAATCCTTCAACAATTTATGCTACCAGCCTATTAATTAAATATAAATGCAATTTGCCAGTCATAACTATTTTGAAAAAAATAGTTTTTTGTTAAAAAAATTATTCCTTTATAAAAACCTAGTTCCATATAATCCTTAACAATTTAAGATGAAATAAATAATAAACATTACAAAGTAAAAAAAAAAAAAAGCAATCTTATCGCATTAGCAAAAAGAAAGCAACCTTGTTAAGAAATGGAATGTATTAAGCATTAAATTTAGTTATATAGACTTCAATCCACCAAATTGTTTATAAAATAAGCTGATTGTAATTCAATACAAGAAATAACAATGTAAGTGTTTGGGTTATTTGTTTATTTTCTTCTACTAATTTTATTCGCTCTTTCAATTGTTTATGGAACTTTGTTCATCAATTTTCTGAATAGTATAAGAGACTTGATAGGTCATTACTTTACCTAGTGTTGTTAAGGCGCCGCCTAGGCACCCAGGACCCCTCAACGCCTAGGTGGATAGGTCATTACTTTACCTAGTGTTGTCAAGGCACCGCTTAAGCGCTGGGGGAGCTTCTCTGTAAATTTTTAAAAAGAGGAGGGCTTTTAATTAATTAATTATTTTTTTTAATTTTAACCTAAATCTAATAATGTCATTCTCAAACCTCTCAAAGTTGAACGACTTGAATCAGTCTGATGATCATCTTTGAGACTTCGGCAATCATCTCCGACACTCTGGCGAGCAACTTCGATGCCTTCTTCCGTGGGCAACTCTGACGACTCTCTCCATCTCACCGTGTGTCTCTCTCCCTTTCTCTCTACTCTCTCATTTTATGTCTCTCCCTCTCTTTTGTTTTGCGTCTCTCCATCTCTATTTGAGTCTCTCTCTCTCTCTCTCTCTCTCTCTCTCTCTCGACAACAACTAGCTCTTCTTTTTAGTGATTATGAAGTATGTGAACTTATGATGATCATGGGTTTATCATGATGTATTATCTAATATATGTCATTATTTATAATTTTATAATTTATATTTGATTAATTAATTAAATATAAATTATAAATAAATAAAATTATAAAAAGTATTAAACAATGTATATATATATTGAATGAAGAACCAGTAAATAAATAAATAATTCTTACGGGATCTTTAAATAATTATTTTAAGGACACCTAGATCCGCTTAGTCCTCATCTAGCCCCGCCTCGCCTTATGGAGGCTTATCGTCTTCAACCGCCTTACCACGTTGACAAAAGTAACTTTACCATAACCTGGTGGTCAAGCCTGCAAGTTTCTAAATTATTGAAACCTTTAAGCTAAAAAAGGGAAAGGAAAAAGAACAAAAGATTGATCACATTTAAGCCCGTTATTTGACAAATAACATGTGCACATGTTACCATCCGGAACATGACCTGTAGAACAATTCTAATATTTCGCATGACATTCTTGAGAATCATGGAAAAGAGTAACAAAAGGATGTTCTACTAAAGAAACATTGCCAAATAAGCACAAGTAAATGTTCTATCTCTAAGAATTTGAAGAATTCCTGGCAGTCTGGCAGACGCTGAACAGTGAGAGAATGTGTGCTACCGTGCTGGTTAACAGAGTGCTGGAGACAGAGAGAGATACTTAGTGCGAAATCACGAAGAAGGTGCGTCGCCAAATCACGAAGACGGCGTGAACAGAGAGTTGGTGCTTGCTGGTGAACAGAGAGATTTAGGGCGATCTTGAAAAAACTTGAAGGCGCGATTTGTGAAGGTGAGACCGTGAGAGAGCCAGACTGCCAGAGAAGTGATTCGTGAAGGTAAGACGGTGAGAGATTTAGAGCAAGTTGAACTGTGAAGGTGAGACTGTGAGAGCCAGAAGTGATTCGTGAAGGTGAGAAATTTAGGACAAGTTGAACAGTGAAGGTGGGGCGTGATTTGTGAAGGCGTGATTCCGTGAAGGTGAGATCGTGAGAGAGCCAGAAACTGATTCGTGAAGGTGAAACTGTGAGAGATTTAGGGCAGGTTGAACTGTGGAGGTGACTAGCGAGAACCGTGAAGGTGGGAAGAGTGATTTGTGAAGCGGTTAAGGTGGGGAGAAATCGGCCAAATCAACCAGATCTAAACGAGGCTAATCATATTCATGGCAGCGAAAGCCCATGTAGAACTCAAAGTCTGAGAAATCCACGAGATAGAAGCATAAAAACCAAAAGGAGATCAACAGAGACAAATACCAAACCAGTTATACCTCTGAGATCAGGATTTCACCGTGATCACCTAACCTTCACTGCTGTTCAGATCGCCGAAGACTGTTTACAGATCAAAGCATCAAACAAAAAAGGTGAACAATGTTAAGCGATCGGAAGGAATTGCTTTTCTTTGAACTAGCAAGCGGGAGAACTTGTCGATGGTTCTGAGAGAAATGAGATTATTAATTTTTTTTTTTTTCTTTTTGGTTACAAAATAAGATTGATATTTAAGAAAAGAAGCCAACCTTCTTGTTAAAATCAATAATATTTAAGATTCTGCCTACGACTTCAATTATAAAATTCGAGCCACCACCTATTCCATTAAGATATAAATGCCCTTTTTTATTTTATTTTATTTTTTTTTTTGAGAAATACTCAGTCTTTAATGAAAATACAAATTTTGTTTTGTTTCTCCCAAAGCATGTGGCAAAAACCCTTGATGAACTCAACTCAAACCCTACAAAATTTGAAACCCCTAAAACCTTAACTATTGTGTGGTTATCAAATAAGTAATTATAGTGATAGTATTTTTTTTGTTAAGAATTAAAATGATAGTATTTTAAAATGTATATCTAAAATCTAATTTTTTTCCCTAATAAAAATCTTTATATTCCTTTAGAAAAATATGTCTAATGTGTAATATTGTTTTATAAGTGTTTAAATTTAATTTTATTATTATTATTATTATGGATTTTGGCCCATACTTCCAGCAAAACTAGAAGCTACTAAGCTCATTTCTTTACATATGGTATAATTGTAGTAATACATGTGATCCCATTACAACCCAACCCAACTCTAGACCTAAAATGAATGTACCAAAACAAAAAGACATGCAAATACATAATAACTCTACATTAGGATGTTGGGTAACAACTTAACTCTAGGGTGGTACCAATTGACCTAAGCATTAGGAATTATCTATCATTAGAAATAACAGTCCAACTCTAAGTTGTCCTATCAACTTGACACTAAATAGGTCATAACTTCATAATGCCAAGAAACACAACTTTTCAACTGTCTTTGCTCAACACTCTTGATTATTATCTATATTATGTTTTCGCTTGCACATTAAAGCATCTTTGGTCGGCATCATTTCAACATTCCTTAAGATAGGTGTGTTTTGACTTAAAGCATTTAACCAAGTATAGTTGTCCAATTCCTATATAAGTCATCACTCAAATACCCCTAGAAAGGGATATGGA
Organism: Tinospora cordifolia; assembly: GCA_030144865.1. Lineage (NCBI taxonomy): Eukaryota > Viridiplantae > Streptophyta > Magnoliopsida > Ranunculales > Menispermaceae > Tinospora > Tinospora cordifolia. The sequence continues at coordinate 41,028 of JAJIYU010000658.1, forward strand.
TAACCAAAACTAAAACTTCTCCCTAAAGAAAAAATAATGGTAAAAAGCGAAAGTATGAAGAGGGTACGAAGCCTACTCATAGCAAAAAGGGAAATTTGAGAAAAGGATTTTGGTTGAGAATAGAAAAATAAAAGTTCCTCACCATGTGCATACCAAGCACACACACTTAAAAACCTCGACGAATTAAATCTTAATGTAAATGTAGGATGGTGACTATGTGAGATGATCAACTAAGATAAGAAATTGTGCTTAGTAAAGAGACACGAGATCATACTATCACTATCACAATAGATACTGAGTAAGACACATAGACATTCCAAAAAATCGACACGAATTTTGAAAGAGATTAAATAGGCTCCTTCAACTATGCCCAAAAAGGTTTTTGTGACAAGCTAGATTTGAAACAAAAGAGATAGATCACCAAGGAAGATGCTAGAGGCATTGTTTGCAACTTGAACACTTGGTCACCGTGACAATGAATAAATAAAAGGTACATTGAATGCTCATTAACAATGGCAACTTTGCATATATTATATTTTGACCAATAATTAAGAAGTTGGGACTATCTCAAGACCTGTTTATATTAGTTGATGTGCCTCTCACTGACTTCATATGGGACAATATGATGCCAATAACAATCTTGGTTGCTAAAGGATACCAAAAGCACAAGAGAATGATGATGGTCAATTTTCTTATCGTAAATTACCCAATTGTCTATGATGTTATGCTTCAAATGTTGTTACTCAACAATCTTTGCATATTTGCATTGACTCGAAACCTAACTTTGAAATTCTTGACAAAGCCAAGGGTAGGTCTTGTGAGAGGTAGTTAGGAAGAGTTAAGAAAACTTTCACGTAGCAGCCATAAGGCAAATGTTGTTGCACATGTTGTAATACTCGGATTTTTCAACGCGTGCACATCAAAAATAAAATTTTAAAAATACTAAATAAATATAAAAATGTTCGAAAACAAGATTTAAATGTTTATTATAATATTTGTTAAAGAAATAAAATAAATCACGCTAGTTAAAGTTGAAAAAATAGGAGAACAAAAAGGATACTTATGTAGGCCTTTTTGAACTAATCTAAAAAAAGGGGGAACTGAGGCAAAAATATTAAAAAAACAAGAAAAATAAAAAATAAAAAGGAATCCGTGAACAATACCTATAGGGATTATTCACTACGATTCAAAACCGAAAAAAGGGCAAATGCGATTGAATTGGGCATTTCGATTTTTCTCAACAAAGATCCACTTTTTGCCCAGAGATAGTCAAAATGATCCAGATCGGGTCTTGAGAAATTCTAAGCATCTAAGGTAAGATTTTAAAGCTTTAAACTCATTCAAATCAATACCCATAGGCTAACAACATCAAAATCGCATAATCGATCGTGTGATTGGGTAATTTTGGGGTTTTGATACAACGAGCAATCTGAAGCGAGGTAAGCTCAGATCTTCCTCTTAAATCGATAAATTTGTGATTTTGGACTAAATTCTGGAAGTCTGGACTATTAATTTGCAGTTTTTGACAAATCCAAAACATTTGAACAAATCTAGGCGATTCGGAGGACAAAATCCTTGGGGCAAGGATAAAACTCGATCTGCTCAATGTTTGAGATAACAAACAAAATTAAAGTTATTCTATTCTGAATTTGGAAGAAAATGAATATAGTTTTGTATGTTGATGTGGTGAAATGGCAAATTCGAATATTTGGGACTTGTATATAAGGAAATTGATATGGATGAGGTAGAATGGATATGAATTGTGATTTTTGATCGTAGTTTGGTGGGGGTTCGGAGATTCAGAGTTTAATTTATGAAATTTTTATTTTTTCAGATTTTGCAATTTGGACTGTTGATCTTGACGAGTACGCGCAAGGGTAATTCTACATTATCAGGTAGGCGGGATTCTCTTGCTCACTAGTATTATGTAGATTTTAAGTCTAAAGCATGATGTTTGTGTAGCTTAGGATGTTAGATGCATGCTAGGACTGGTATGACTTTTGGATGACATGATTGCAGATTGCGCATAATGTATGGTTAACTGTTCTATTATTATTGTTTGAATAATTGTCATGTTGGCATGTTCATTGAAGGAATGCTTTATGATTTACATTACATAACATGATGATATGGTATGGAATGAAAAAGGATTGAAACTAAAAAAGATTAATGAAATAATAAAAATCCACATTCTGGGGCGGTGGTGGATCTGATGATGCCTCGCAGTTATATCTGCCACGCATAGTTCTAGATCCCATCGTTGGTGTTCTTAATGAAGCCTCTTGCGAAGGTTGAGGGTTCCTCGGATGGGCGAGCAGTGACCGTACATCATTGCACCTGCTCTTGGATGTTATGATAGGTCGAGAACGATATCGTGGCTCGAGATGGTACTGACTAGGATCGATTTCATGTTACAGAAGGACACAATGAGCATATCTCTTTCGGTCTTAGAGTACAACAAAACAATTGAATGTTTGAAATGATTCATGTAATAAAAGTGTGTGCGTTTTTTGGATTTTGGTTTATATAATGCTAGTGATGTGTAGGAAAGATCCATTGAGCTTTTGAGCTCACCCCATTTGTTTTATAGGTACTCGTAGAGGTGGAGTACACTAGTTGACCGATTGTTTTACAGGTACTCACAGATCTTGTATATATTTTGAATAGGGCATGTGGCCATTTATTTTTTTTATGAAACTATTCTATATTTTAAAATGTTGTTGGGAACTTTGGCTCTGCGAGCCTATTTTAGATACTAAATTTTGAAGTGTATTTTGAGATGTTACCTTCAGAGGCAAATGACACATGTATATGTTCAATTATACTTGAACCCTACTGTATGGGTTGGTTATTTTGATGGATTCCGCTGAAGTAATTTGTTTTCATTATAAATATTTATTATGAAAAATCTGGTGAAGTGTTTGAAAATATTTTTCTGAGGTATGAAATTTGCTGATGCATAGTATAATTTTCTATCAAGATTAATATGTTTTCTCATTTAATGAAATTGAGAACAGATTTAGAGAGTTGAAAAAAAGGTTGATGACCCTAGGTTCCCAGCAGAACAGACCCACAGAAATGTGTAATGTCCCGCACGCCCGACATCTAAGCTGAAGGGAGCACTTATCTATGCACTGGGCCCGACATGATGCGTACAGGAGGACTTGAGTTTTGATTCAAGGGCCCGCGGTGTCACAGAGTGGTATCAAAGCTCAATTAGTAGCTCGCTCGGAAATGAGTGCGGTCTGAAACAGTGTTTTAGACTGAATTTTTTTTTACTGAAATGGTCACTGGATTTGATTTTCACTAGAAACGAATTTGTACTGGATTTGAATTTTTCGAAAAGTGAAATGAAGTGACTAGATGACTATGTGGCTAGAAGTCTAGAAAAGACTAGGTGATACCAACGTGCTTGAGTTATTAGTCGCAGGTGGACAGAAGTACAGGTAGTAGCCCTGTATGTGGAAGCTTTGCTCCCTACGAGAGTTGCGCTACTTAGGAAATTGTCTGAGACTTGGGACTGATGATATCACATTGAAAAAGAAAATTTGCTAAGTATTGAAACCCTAGGTCTAGGTAAGGACCTGGTTTGCTAGAAAGCATAGTGAATCATTAATTAAAAATTTTTAGGACATAAATTACAGACTTACAATGTGAAAACACACACTTAATTGGTCAGGACACGACTTAGGAGGATCCTATATTTCAAATCTCTATGTAATACCATGGTGAGTTATCTCAGGTGGTATACCTAGAGATGATGGGGTATAGAGGAAACCTGAACTCGGAGAAAAATAACCAAGTATGGTGAGTGGTCAACTCCTTCGGATGAACTTGTAAGCACTGTATTCTATTAGGTATGGGATGGTCGCATATGGTGGGTCTTGCGTCACCCTTAGGGAACCAGACACTTGTGAAATTGTAATGGGCAATTAATAGACTCTTTGGAAGAACTTGCACGCACTGTATTCTATTAGGTATGGGAAGGTCGCGTACGGTGGGTCTTGCATCATCATTAGAGACCAGGATTTGGCAGAAATATATTCGCCATAATTGAATTTTTGGTTCCATTATGTCAGCATGCATTGTTTGATTGGTTGTTGTGTGCTTGTATGTTATATATGTAGTATGATTCTTTTGAGTATTGATACATGAATTCTTGTACCCAAAAACAAATAAATTGTTGTTGGATTAGAAGCATAAACCGCTAGGCACGAAGACATACTGAAAACCTAGAGATTTGAATGTAGAGTCACAGTAGCACGACAACAATATGGTTATAGGTGGGTTTAAAATACTTGGTATTATTACAAGTCACAGTATCCAAAGATTTGAGGAAAAGGGTTTGAAATTGAGATGGAAGTAGAAATAAAGTTTACATTATGTTCAATTAATGAAATTTATGCTTCCTTATGATTAAGTTATTGGATATGAAAATGATTTTTGACTTGTAGATGATGCCGAGAGGATGTTGTAATGGTAGACCTAGGAGAGGTCGGAGTAGAGGTGAGGCCAGTGCAGAGCCGGGGCCTAGCGATGAGGATATGTTTGTGGCAGCAGCACCGGCTATGATTGCTTTGACAACAGAGACTATTACGAAGATGACGCAGAGGGTAGTGGAGCAGGCTATTAGTACCCTGCAACCATTAGCATCTACATAGCTGCCAGCACTAGTACAGCCACAGGTGTAGCCATAGTTACCGACAGAGCCATTGGTACAGGCTCAGCCTCAGGCACATTAGGGGTCTGCATCCATGGAGGCAGTGCCACAGAGTCAGTTAGCAAGTTTTGATAAAAAGCAGAAGGATCTTCTGGTAGCCAGAAGTTGCGTCCCAGTACATATAAGGGGACTAGAGAGTACATGATAGCTGACAGGTGGTTCTTTGAGATGAATAAGCACTTGGACGCTATGGGGGCATTTTGGCCCAAGAGAGTGGCACTTGCTATGCATCAGTTGGTAGGACCAACCTACCATTGGTGGGAGATGATTGTGAGGGATCCCACCATATCATGGGAGGACTTTAAGATTCGATTTTATACTAAGTTCTTCTCCATGACAAGACAGAGGCAACTGCAGTCAGAGTTGGTCAGACTGACGCAGAGAGACATGATTGTTACAGAGTATGAGTAGAAGTTCATGGAGTTGTGCAGGTTTGCTCCCATTTTGTTCACAGATGAACAGTCCAGGGTGGACTGCTTTATTGAAGGACTGAGAGTTGAGATCCAAAAAATAGTGACACCATTTAAGCTGACGACCTTATTAGATGCAGTAGAAAGAACGCAGATGGTTGAGAGGGATCTGGAGTTTGAGTAGACACTGAGGGGTAGGAAGATGACCAGATCAAACCAGTCTGTAGGACCTTCACAGGTGAGACCGAGTGGTCAGGAGGCACATGGAGCATCTCAGGCTTAGAGGTCCACATAGACCCTGGTTAGACAACAGAAACAACCACCTCTTCCTGATTAGCCTATAGATGCACAGAGAGAGGAGGCAAGGAAGAAGGGGCTGTGTTTTCTATGCCATCAGGAGGGACACATTGCTAGATATTGTCCTACCAGAGTAGTGACTCTTGCACCTTAGCCATGGCCACAGACTCGAGCCCAGACAGCTCTCACACAGCAGAGACTGCAGCCACAGCAGCAGACTCAGGCTTGCTTGTACACAGTCGACAGCCAGACAAATCCCACCCCAGCGGTAGAAGGTACATTTTTGTTGTTTGGCATTGCTGTGCAGGTGTTATTTGATTCTGGTGCTACTAGATCCTTTATCTCTAAAGATATTATGAATAAGTTACTTTTGGCAACGAACCCTTTGGCTAAGTCCTTAGAGGTGGTTACGCCCATTGGCAATACTGTGAGTTCGAGGAAGTTATGTAGATGCGAACTCACATTCAG